>JAVCKT010008220.1:29297-45743 GCA_032273925.1 Rhynchotus rufescens
CCTTTACTAAATTCAGGGTCCTTTAATGCATCTCAAGTTGGGCAATCAAACACAGTCATGCTTTATCTTACTATACACTCTAAGAAAGTTTAAATTTTAAACTAAACTGTGAAAAAAATCTAAAAATAAAAAGCAATATTCTAAACAAACTGCTACATGTTCCTGTCATGAGTGTTTGCCAGTGGTCATACCACAGATACAACTGTTATATCAGTGATGTCTTGGTGGTGGTCCAGAAATAATTCTACCATTGCTATGCATGACTTGAGGAAAAAAAAAACTTTTGTAGCTGAAGAAAATCAAAGGGCACTGTGTCCATCTGTTTGCCTTATGGCAAGCTCAGCTTGCTATTTACCGGGTGTAGCATAATTTTGAATTCTACCTTCTGTAACTTGCATCTCTTATTTTGTCCCTTGACAGGGAGCTGACAAGCCTGAGTCACCTGGGTCCTGTGGTCCCCATTTGAACAGCCACATATATTATGTGTCAGCAAGTCTCACTGAGTATTTGGGAGTAGGAGTCAAAGAGAAACCACTTTTCAGAGGGTGTAAATTGTATGCCTAGCATGCCAGAGGAGGCACAAAGTGCACCCAACTGCTCGTTTCTGGAGTCAGCAAAACTCCTTCCCAGTCATTGCCTCTTCTCCTTCCCCATGGTGTGGAGTCCCATGGCATTCAAATAGAGAAGAACAGTGAAGTCACTAAGCAAGAGAGAACAAAGAGCTGCTGAGATTGGAATTAGCCCCTTGGTGGGAACTTCAGAAGGAGTCTCCAATTACTTAGCTGCCTTTTCGGAAAAGGACTGTAGACCTAACAGTGAATGTAGCAGGCAGTATATAGGAACACGGCGTTGGGCCAGGCACCTTTCCTTCTGTGTGCTCAGGGTCTCTATGTGCTCCTTGCATAATGCTGCTTAGCTAAAGACACGGGATACTGGCAGAGACTTTTAAAATAAGGCAGCGTCTTTTTAATCCTTATCAATTTGCAGACCTCTGTAAATTCCAAGTGGAGCTGCTAAATCCCACTCAATGGATTTCAATCTGTTGGTACTTGTTTTCATTAAGTACATTTTTCACCTAAATTCCAAGTGAAAAATGCCTTGGTCTAAGATACTGAGTACAAAAATCAGTTCCTGTTTAAGAGAGATCTCCTTATTCGAAGGCCTTGGGCTGCATTTCCTTTTACTGCTTCATTAAACTAGTAAACAGACAAATTATTCCCATTATGCTATCTCTAAGCATTATGAAAACCCCCATGGCTAATGATTCATAAAAATAAACTGCTCTCTGTGCCTTATCAAATGAAGGGCAAAATATCCAACATCACTAACTAGTTAAAAAGAAAAAATTAGAGATTTCTGACTATGTAGATATCCATCTATAAGCGCAGCTAATGAGAACAGAACTGATAAACTGAAAGGGAACTTTCAGATAAAAAATCACACACACTCGAAGCATTACAGAAACTGGAATAGTCTGAGATAACACAAATAATGCCACAGAGTAACTGGGAATTTTGAGGAACCGTGGACAATGGGAGAAAGAGGAAGAGATCTGAGAGTGCCCACTAATGAAGAAATGAACTGAGACTCTGATATGAATAGAAAAAAAAAAAAAAAACGTGTATACACTAATTAAGCCAATACTGAATTACCTGTTGGAATAGGTGAGGTAATCTTTATTACCCTTTCCACAGGGAGATGTACAGATCCCATCTGAAACTGGAACAGTGTGGAGGAGCCCTTGCCGAGCCCAGTTTTTAGACATTCAGTTCTTTACAGACTACCTTTACAGAATAACTAGGGCTTCTCATGAAAGATAGGGTTTCAAAATTTATATATGTCCAAATGAACTGGATGCTTTTGCACATCTGCCCCTCCTTGTGCAAATAAGCTGTTTTCCAAGAGCCTGTCTATATAAACATAACATAAAAAACAGCACAGGCCCTCAATGCAGTTTGCAGTCTAAACAAGAGAAGTGACAGCATAATTCAAAACATTTCTAATTTGTTAAGAAAGAAATACCAGTTGTTTATATTGATAACGCTCTAAGAACACTTTTTAATTACAAGATATGCATTGCAGTCCCTTGTATTCTTTTTGCACGGACAACTCTGGGATCATTTTCTTGATGAAAGGTGACTCGTCAGCTTTCACACGAGTGCAAGGGTTGGCCCTTACAATCCGGAGCAACACAGAGAACCAAGGCATGAAACACTTTTAAAATCTGAATACACAGAAATAAATTCAAAAATAAAAGCCAGGAATAAAATCTATTGTCCTAAAAGCTGTAGGGCTAGGCCAGTGGTAAGTAGGTTATACAAGGAATCCCTTGCCCTATGCATTCTTTGTATAACTATGAAAGTCTATACTTTGAGCTTTTTAACTAATGCTCTGTGAGACTTAAATATGTGCATTGCTAAATGTACCAGTCACTTCATTTCATACATATTATTATTAAATATCTCTCCTAAAATAATTGCACAAGAGTCTGAAAAAAAAAGCAATATAATCGCTTGATTATTATCAATTAGGTTTTTACATGGCAGATCAACCATGCACAAATTTTAATGTTCTTTTAACATGCTGTGAGAAAAGTAAGACACAAAGAAGTTAGTGACAATAACTACCCTTCGTATTTGGTCCATTTCACTGGGCAGTTCTATGTTTTATATCTTTATATATATAACTTTCACCAGGAATGCTTTTCCTAAAGCAGACAAAGAGGTTACACTTTCACTCTGAAGTGAATGTTATAAATAGCTCCTATAATCGTCATCAGTACATTTCAGTTTTTGTAAGAGAAAACAACGGGCTACTGCTCTGTCCCAAATTTCATTTCCTGAATGATGGAAATTCTAGCTAATATTGGTACCTGTTGACATAATATCAAGAGCATATATCACAGCACCATACCACTCCTGTGCTCCATTGCTCTTCTAAAATATGGCCAAATGTGTACCATTAAAGTAAACTAACCAGAATACTCAGTAAAGGATAGGTGATAAAAGAGAAGTGAAATTAGAGGCGCTTATGATACATGGGAAAAAGGCAGTTATTCATTTCCAGTCCTATTATTTTGCTGCTTAGATATGACTTCCTACTGTGTAACAAAATCACTGGTTACAACTGAAAAAAAGCATTAAGAAGATGAGGATAATAAAAACCTTGCCTATTTGAACTTCATTTAATCCTCATATATTCAGTCCTGTTTTCTGGAGGTGGTAAAGTATATATATTCTGGTCAACCAAACTACTGACTGATTTAAAAGTGTGAGTTTTTTTATGGCAAATTGTAATTACCTTAAGGGATAATTTAAATATGCTTGGATATGAATGGCTGAAAGGCAAAGAATGAACATAAAAGCACCTAGAGAAACTAAAACATGACTCCTTATGTGTCTGAGTGATCAATTCATAAGTTTTCCAAGCTCCAGACCAACACTGAGCTCCAAATGAAACATTTATTCCATGCAAAGATTATACTAGCTTTCCCTCAAGGTATCATCACAGTAGAACTCATTGATATAATGACCTATGTGAGAGAGGAGAAGAGAGGCCAGTATCTATAGCTCTGAAAAGAAACAAATCCACAAAAAAATAGTGTGTTACTTTTTCAGTGTCACTCTGAGCCACTTGCAGATCCCTCTGAGATCTCTGATCTGCCTAATGTGCACAGGTGCACAGGTCTGACACCGCCATGCCTTTTTACCCTGTGCCCCTCTCTCCTTCTCCCTAAAACAGTAGTCAAAATATTGTTGGACAGTCACAATATCACTAAGAAAATTTTCTATCCAAACTCTTTCTAAAAGGGGAGAGCATGTTCCAGAGAAAGGATTTCCAAAATGGTAATGCAGCCTCAGGTTACTGGCTTATTTTGGTGACTATACTGGCAATTGCTGGAGGATGATAAAAGGAAGGGCTGGTGCTCACCATGAGGCAGCCTCCTCACCCATGCGACATGGGGATGAGAATGAGATCCAGGCAGCGATTGCTACCAAAAGAGGAACATCCCCTCCGTGATGGGTGTAAAAAGGCTGTCAATACCTGTTCTTTCCTTTTCTTAGACAAATTCAATAATAACACACAGTTTATGACCTGCCAAGACTCATGGTGAGTATAGTTCTGCACTGTTCCACTAGGATCCATTCATGAAGCCATCCATCCCCAGCTCACTTGCCTGAATGTTCAAAATATGTCCCATGAAACATAGACTGTAATAATAGGTTTTTGTTATAAGGGTGTCCACATCTTTTGCTTTAGATATGTTCAGTGATCTAACTCCTGTGTAATTAAAAAGACCAAAATTAGTAACCACTTTCCCTTTAAAGTTAACAGAGGTGCCTACAGCAGCTGACTGAACATCTCCTTTCTTGCTAAAATAATCCTTGTTCAACGAGAGAAACTCATTTGTCATTCTGGTCAAAGACATGGTAATTCTTAAAAGTAGAACCAAGAATGGTACATGCAGATAAACAGTTTTCATCTTCTGTGTGTATCATTTACCTTAAGCAGTGTTGTATATACTCTAATAAAGGAGATACTTCAGAATTTTGCTGGAGATATTTCTTCATCAGTCAGGTACTGCCATGGGCACAGGCTACAAAGGGTTTCAGTATGTGTGTCTACCTCACTGGAAATGTTGATTTGCATGTAAGGAAGAAACTTCTGCCTATGATATGTCCCTGCCATGTAAGCAGGTAACTACATGAAAATTGCACTGAATTTGTAAGAGCTCTGTGACTGCCAAAAGGAAAAACTGTCTGAACTTACAAGAACTGTAGCTGAAGGCAGTGGATAGATAGTCCATTACCAGATTAAAAATCTATACACTGCATTTGGAAGAAGCAATCTATAAGTAACTCACTAATGTGAAGATATTTCGGGCAGAGGATAATTCCTCAGTCTTCATTTACTCTGTGGAAATAATTCAGTATATGTGGCTGAAACTCAGCATTGAATTATAAATAATTCACATTTGCAAAGAGCAGACCATAGACCTTGATCTGATGTACAGCAAACTGGATATTAATCCTGCAAATCTTTGTTCACTAGTGTGACATTTACTCATGTAATTAGTCCCACTGGTTTCTGCCACCTTTGCTCAGTTTGGAGCATGTGTTTCCCATAAATAGCCCTCCACACAGCAGTGCACAAGGATGCAAACTGTAAGTGACTTCCTCATAATCATTTTGTAAGATTTAGTTTATTCCTTTTGGTGGCTCATTTTCTCTTAACACTGATGACATCTTAGAAAGATACTATGCCTGAAGACCTGTGTGAATAAGATGCCTATAATATAGTACTGATGTAAGTTATATTAGTTCGGTATAAAAATCAGTGAAAGGGATTTTTAAAACAGATGTTAAGTGCTGTGGGGCTTAGAGAGCCATTGATTTGGGTTTTTTTTTTTTTTTCTTGTACTGTTTGTCTTTGTGTATAGCTCTGTGTGAAGGATGATGGGCAGGATACTTCGTCCCAAGAGGGACGATGCTTCAGACAGTCCCCTCCTTGGTATCCCTGGGCCCTCAATACATAAGAGTAATGACCAGCTATTCCAGTTTGGAGATCAGTTGCCAGGGTCAATCATGAAGGGATAGCCCTTCGTGCACTCCCTCCTGCACAGGGTGCTGCAGAAGTAAGTCGTTAACAGCCAAGCTCCAGCAAGAGTTTGCAACTTCCTTTGCTATATTTGGTTCAGGTCACAGTGTCCCTTTCCTGAAGGCCTGCAGCTCTGTTTGGTCCCGTCCTAGGCTGAGCTCACATGAAGTCCTAAAGTCATGCAGACCAGTTTTTCATTGGATCAAATCCTGACTAGCAGGAAAGCTGTCTCCTACCACTGTGCTGACAGCTTTCCATTGGACTCTGCACTAAGATTTCCTAGGTTTTTGCCTTAATGTTCACACTAGTCCCACTGCATACTATGCATGAACTTATTGTACAAGTAACAAGAAGGACATGCAGACTCTCCATATCCCTGCTGCAAGATAAGCCTACAGTATTGATATAAAATGTAATTGATTGCTGCAGACCTGCAGCACATAGGCAAAGTACTGAAATAATCTAAAGGAATCAATAATCTGCTATTAGACTGCAAACTTCAATACGTGAGATGGCTGCTTCAAAAGTTCTAGTGAAAAATTGGCAATGGCATCCTTTCTTTCTCCATAGCTTCAACCTCCTCCTTTCTCTTTCCTTTCATATATAGCCCACATATATACTTCTCTGAGCACCCCTGGGAGGATGACATGTAGGGGAAAAAAATGAAAAGGCTATACTGAGACTTAATTACACTGATATAGCTAGCAGAAAAGCCTGGATGTTTCAAATGTCAGTAGATCTGAAGA
This sequence comes from Rhynchotus rufescens, assembly GCA_032273925.1. Lineage (NCBI taxonomy): Eukaryota > Metazoa > Chordata > Aves > Tinamiformes > Tinamidae > Rhynchotus > Rhynchotus rufescens. The sequence goes on from JAVCKT010008220.1 coordinate 35,642, forward strand.
TGTGTGGGCAGGATTTACAACACTCGGATGTTGCCACTGGTAACTGACTGCATTTTTAACCTTCCTATTGCTGGCTAGCAGCACTGAAAGAAGAGAAGTCTAGGGACTTGCCACCAAAAATAAAGAAGTGTATTAAAAAATAAATAAATAAAAAAGCCTAAAAATCACTGGGGTGAAGCTGGGACAAACAAGAAGGATTGCAGAAAGGTTAGATAAGAGCCCTTTTTTCCTAATGGTCAGCCTACACAGTACCTAGTCCTTCCAGTTTGCTGACATGCCACTGCTTCAGCTACAAGGTCAGCTGCTAGAAACCGGTCTCGCTCACTCAGTAAAGAAAGGAAAGGAAAGAGTGAAGCTTTGCAGAGCATTTCATATGCATAGATATCTTAGGCAGAAGATTTTGATGGAGTCCCCTGTCAAAAAAAATTGGCAGCAGACTCCTGCTACAAGTGATTTGGAGACACCAAGCAATCTGACAGACTATTTGACTGTATAATGGAGTCAGAAATATAATATGAAGTAAGGAGTAACTGTTGGCAGAGGTGGTATGCACACAGTTTGGATATGAGGAGTGAGGACTAAAGAGAAGACGGAGGTTTCTGAGCATGCAACAGTGATACTGCTAGGGCACCCATCCAGAGGGAGGGGAATAAGCACGTGAAAGGAAACAGGTTTCAGACTGGGAAGAAGACAGTGAAAAGTAAGAATGCATAAAAGGAGAGAGCAAGAAGAACTTGGAATATGTAATTACACTTCACATATCATCCAAAGACAGGGGATACTGCCATTTCTTCTGAGAAGTGCTTGGTGTCTCAGAGACCTGTCTGGGAGGTCCTGTCAAAGCTAACAGGTATTTCCCAAACTGGAGGGAGTTGCCAGGGACTAAATTTACATTATTAGTCTAATTAGGCCCTCAAATGATCAGATTTGTGTAGCCATGAACATGTAGAAAGCTCATGGAAGTTAAGGAAACTATGCAAGCTCATTTCACAGGGCCTCCAGCAAGAAAGGAAATTTCACAGGAAGCCATGAGTATCCAGCTGCTCAGTTTGCATTATCCCTATACGTGCATCTAAGGGACGTGTAGCCTCCAAACTGCAGATTGTCTGAAACTGTTCCTGTCCTCAAAAAACTTACTGTTATTCTTCTGATCTCAGAGAGCACAGCCAAACTCTGTGGATAGCTACAGTGTGGCCCTTGCTGAAAACAAACTCCTGTGCATATCAGATCACAGCTAAAAAGGATATAGAGGAGACTATTCTCATGCTGTGATACATGTGATTAAACAGTTCTGTTCCATTTAAAGACCTTTCAGAGAATGCCAGACTGTTTCTAGTTTTAACCTTTAAAATGCAGCAAGGACTTTGAGAGCTACTTTGTCATTTCTCAGTGTAACCCACACCTCCCACATACAGCAGAGATGATTTTAACAAGCACTGAAGCAGCCGTATGCGGCTATGCACATGCTAGTGACCCATGCAAAAGGTGCATCTCTGCTGGAAAGATTTTTGACCTGTATGCCTGCCGGCACCACAACAACACCTCATGTTGAGAGGTGGTTGTCATCCATAATAGTTTCAATTTTTCTCCCCTTCCCCCCCTCCATGTAGTATTGGCAAGAGAAAAGCAAAAGACAGATTTTTACCGTGTCTCACAGAGTAGCAATTAAAGTTGCTCAAAAAAAAAAAAGGAAACATGAAGTTCTTCCTGAGCGCGCTGTTCTCTGCATGATCCAAGCAAGCATCAGCTGCTCCTACAGTCACGAGCTTTGCATATGAGACTGTCTGGGATCCATCTACCTTGTCCTAACATGTCAGAGCAGTGGGATGCAGTTTGGCCTTTTCTTCCAGAGATTTCCTGCTCCTAATTTATACTGAAGCAATAAGGTGAGACTAAAATCACTGATGCCTTTAATTCTCACTTCATTTTTTATAATGCCTTGTTTGCTGCTCCTAAGGTATGCTTGTATTAAGCTAATTTCTCAAGGGAATCATTTTGACATTCCTTTTCTAAGAGACTTTCATGGGATCTACTAGCCTCTGTCATCATCTAGGGATGAAACTATCTGTAGGTACAAGGCTCACCGACAAGAAAAAACATGATATACATTGAGATGTCCTTAATCTAATAATTGGGTTCTTAAGTAATGGATCTACGTATGAGCTGGTTTTCCCCAATTGTAAAACGGAAAGCAGCCCTAAAGCCAGCACAACAGCCTGGATTGGTAAGGTTATGACTTAAGTCTCTTTAAGATTAGCATACTGTGACAAGTATGTATCCCTACATAAATTGATCATTGTATAGGTATAGCTGGAACTTCACTACTGAGAGCTTCATTGACTACCATTTCCCTTGAAAAAGACTGTCTTGCCAATATACATAGCAAGAAATGTATTTTCCAGGAGATTTTTTTTAAAAAAAAAGGTTCCATGAAAAGACAGAACCTGGCAAGCACAAATAACAAGGAAAAGTCTTTTATTTTTGCTGCTGCTGCTTTCAATTCAACTGACTAGTCCCCTCTGCTTTCTAAAAGAAGAGTTGTTTCCATTGCCGTTCTTGTTTTAAGGAAATCATGTGAAAAATTGTCCTTGTTGCTTCTGAACCCAGAGCGCTCAAGTGATACCAATGCCACCTGCTGCTCTCCCCTCTAGGCAGGCCAGCAAAAGTGCAGTATTGCCCAAGGTCTGGGTATTCCTGAAGGACGGAGCACAAGGAGCAGGCTGAAGGGCACTGGAGCGGGAATGGCAGGCGCACAGGAACCTGAGCATGCACAAGCAGCACAAAGCAGGCGCTAGGCCTGAGATGGACCAGAACTGGCTTATTTTTTTAACAGCAGCTTGCAGAATCATCGTGCCATAAAATGATGTGACAAGAAAGCTGAAAGGCAAGGTTAACATAAAAGAAGCATCAGCTGGCATGGGGACTGTCCCAGGCTTGCCCTTGGGGAGCTTTGATATTGTCACTAGCACACACTGCCAGGTGACACTGTGGACCAGCCTAAACAGCTCCTTTTCACAAGAATACTAAATGATGCAAATGAAGCTGCTGGAAGTCTGGGGGATGCACAACTGCATGAATATGCTTTCTTCTTTTGGAAATAAAGATGCTAGGACCTTATCCACTTTTCTATTCAAAGATGTTACTCTGAAAGTGCTTCCTTTTTCTCATCACTGGTTGATTTTGTCATGCTTTAAAAAAAGAGATGCAATAATTAATGTACTTTTTTCAGGCTTTTCTCTCACAGTACCTCTGCTCTAGATGTTTTCTTTGACACAAGATCAATCTCCTACCCCAACCCTAGAAACTGAAGGTGAAATTTAGTGATAATCTGAGTGGTGAGGTCACATCGAGTCACTGCAGTGTTGCATGCATGCATGCATGAAGTCTGTCAGAATCAGTCATCTGAAGAACAAGGAGAGAGGCAGTTGCACGTTTTCAAGGAAAAATATAGCTGAAGGAGTGAGATCCTACCCTAGGCAGCCTAGGAGCTGCTTCATCTACAACTCAGCTGTGCTCGGTAAAGGCAGTCACCACTCAGACCTCTGGCTTTACTGAAGGCAGTCACCACTCAGACCTCTGGCTTTACTGAGTCTGTGATTACAAGTCAGCTCCATCCTGATGTGAGCAGTTTCTTAACTATACAGCTCTTCTTATCGCTGTTTTTATGATGATGAAATCATGTCAAGTCTCCCAAAAGGTATCATCTTATCTGACTTTTTGGGATGCTAGGGTCTAAAATACTATGTTCTTTTTATTGTCTAGAATGTGTTATGGCCATATCCTTTGTAAGTAAGTGGTGAAATTACACTCATGCCATCATGAAAATGACTTAGAGAAGATTTCTTTCTTCTACTTGGCTGACACCTTAGTTTCCAAAATTCTAACTGTATAGTGTCATAAAGGATCATAAAAATCTCTAAACTTGAAAAAATAGTTTTCATCCATGGTGTTGTCTGATACCAAATTAGGAATCTCTGAAACAGTAAGCAAGTGCTATGGGCTGTTTGCCAGAAAGTTCTGATTTCCATTGGAAATGCCATACTTTACTTTTCGCTTATATTGTATTGCCTACTATTACTACTATACACTCGGTCAGTGTCATGCCTCGTTTGGCAGGCAGCAAGGAGGAGAACTCTCTGTTGACTCAACTTTCTTAGAAAGGCCACATGACATAGTGCAGGTGAGGTGAGCATGAAAAAATAACCTAGACAGTGATTTTCAAGTTCTTGTTTAACTCAAAAAAATTCACATGGCTCAAAATCTAGCTATGCAGATGGAGGTGCTTAAAGATGAAATCCAAACTTGAAGGTGATGTTCAATTCTCAATTTGAGAGCATTTTAAAATATGAAACCTACGTAAAATATGCAATATAATATATGGCTGTGTGTCATATGAAAAGGAAGCACTGCTACAGGAAATCAAACATACATACATATGAAAATTCATAAAGTGGGTTAGGTAAGATTCAAACCAGCTGAGCAGCTGAATTTCATCCTTTCAGTCTACTGAAATCTTTAGATACACAGATTCCAGCACGTTCATCTGTCTTATTTTCAAGAACTGAATGTTGCTGCTGCAGCTTTAAATCACCGGAAGATATAACTGAATTATTCATTGCAAATACTATAGAAGATGCAAATGCATTTCTCTTCTCATTTTCTTTTTTTTTTTTTCATTTTCAAAACTTCTCTGGTCAATTTGTAAGTGTACTCAGTATAAATGCATATTGTGCAAACATGGGACACTCTGCAAATGTCTCTTCCTGGAATGTGGTAGGTCTATAGAGTCACATGAGACTGTTTCCACACTCAAATTTCAAGCCCTGGACCACATGTCAAAGATAAAATGATTAAAACCTTTAGTCAAGGCAGTAATGCTGCTTTTTCATTTGTTTATTTTGTTTTGTTTCCAATAATATATTTTGATTGAAAGTGCTATGAGTATTAGGGGGCTACTCAAATTCTGGAAGAATAAATCCATCCATTTATTTGCAAAATATTGCCAAGTGAAAAATTTACACTAGCTATCCAGAGCCATCTGAAAACATGATGCCACGAGACATCTTCATTTTATTCTTTTCTTTCTTTTTTTTTCTTTTCTTTCTTTTTTTTCTTTTCTTTCGTCTTTTTTTTTAAGGAGACTTTTTACAGCATCACTCTGTTATTCTATATATATTGTGGTCTGTAATGGTATAAATTTGACTCCATTTTGCCACCAAGACCCTCTTTATCTCTACATGTGATGGAGCAGTGGCTGCAGAATCTCCCAGTTGACAGCTCTCATTATGCTGTATGAATTTCATGATGTCTGACAGTTTTTATAAAGCCAAAACTCTGGAAGACTGAAAAATCTCCTGAGAGCCTCAGCTTTCAATTACAAGGAGAAAAAGGAATATTTTACTCTCATAATTGAAGATACGAAAGAGTACCTTTTCTGCTGCATAGTACGCTGAAGGCTCATTAACCCAAAGGCAAAATAAAATGGCTCCCAAAACACACACTATTTGATTTTTTTTTTCCTGAGGAGGAAGGAGGTAATGGTGGAGAAGAGTCTTAAATTTTTAAAATCGAGTGAGAGTCATAGTGGAAATCGGGCCATTAGCCTTAACTGACATCAGAGAGAAAAAAAAAAAGGTGGAGGAAGGCTCTTTTTTGCACAAGTCATAGGGTTTTAAAACAGATGCATAGTGGAAAAAAAAAATATAGAGTCCTTTTAAAACATTATCATATCACAGGGATAATAGCAAATTAATCTGTTAGTGTACAAATAATGGAATAATGGAAAGATATTGCCTGGAATTGCCTTTGTACAAAGTAAAAAAATCCCACTTTTATTTGCAATTCAGTATCCTTGCCTGTTGAATAGGAAACGGCACAAAGCTGGCACATCAGACCACCTCACAACAGACAGCTCACCGAGGCCATCACAGGTTGCTGTGCATAGTAATACCGGTGTATGGGAGCAAACAGGCATCAGCTACATCTTCTTTTGCTTCCTCACGTCTTTTTTAATATCAGTCCCATGGAACTGCTGTGCTAAACACTGTGCTATGTGCTCCTCCTATTTTCTAGGATGCTTGGATTAGTAATACATTAATAAATTTTATTTTGCTTGGTGGCTGTACGTGTCAGCCATATATGATTACAATACAAGATAGGAACTGTTCATTTCTACACCGTTTCTAAGGGAAGTAAAGGGTTACTAAGGGAAGTGGTGTTTTACCACACATTCAGCATTACACAAAAATAGTCCAGAAGATCAAAATGCTTTCATTAAAGTCTCGGCTTTTCTTTAATTAACTTTAGTACCCCAATGACCTATCTTGAATACTGCTAGCATATGCTTTCTGCACGATAGATACACTTAGTTAGCAATATCTTGGGAGGTGCCTGAAAATCATCTCTTTAAATATTGAGCAAAGAACAATTTGCTTCAGGACTGGACGCGGAGCCCTGAGGGAGCAGCGCTTCTGTGGGGGCGGGGAGGCCGCACACACACCATGAAGCCCCACGTCTTGCCGGGCTAGCATAGGGTGTCAGACCAAAAACCCTACGTGCCTTGCTGTTCCAGACAACCCTTCCTCATAACCAGGCTTTGGGGGCTATAATTCTTCTTTTTTTTTTTTTTTTACCTCCCCTTTTATTGGGGTGAAAGTTTCTAGACTGTCAGCCTAAGATATTGGTTTCTTTTTTCAACCATGGTGAAGAACTAGTGTGGATAAAACCCCAAAATACTACAGTCAATCCACCTGAGCCTTCAGTTCCCATGCAGTTGTGTAGGTTTGGAGAGCTGAGCCTCATCATCTGTTCCCATGTGCCTTGGACACCAGACACATAGCTGATAGCCACAGCCTTGGTCTTCTGGCTAGCTTGAATTTGTGATTCACAAATTACTGTGAATTTATTCTGTCTTATTACTATTCCATTGCTTTCTGCACACACTTTCTTTGACTTGTACAAGGTTACAAACATCTTTTTAAAATATACATCTTTACCTCTTTTAAAAAATTACCAGTTTGGGTTTTTTCTGCAGAGATGAATCCACTGCAGCCAGACACTTCTGCTCGCTTCCGCACGTACTGCTCAGTCTGCACACTTTTGAATTTAGTCATGTTACATCCTGTGTTACCTGATTAAGATCAGTAGCTGGGAGTTGATCGTTTAATTGACTTTTCAGAAACTCAGCTAAAAGTTTCCTGTACCTTCCCCTTTATACATGGGGAATAAAATGAAAGCTTATAAAGCACGAACCAGCACAAGTAAAGGCTCACTTTATTCCTTAACAGCTTAAATCACTGTGAGGTCCTTACGCCACCAGGACTTCCCAAATATTTGCATGAATTGCATGAAAATGGCACAGGCATGAATCCTTTCAACTGCTGCCATAGGACCCAGTGGGCTTGACCCGGGACCATGCAGTATCTTTGGCGAGCTGCTTCTCTAAAGCCATGGAGATCCACCAAGTGTCCAGGGATCCAGCTGGGCTCTTTCCTCCATGGTCTAAACTCAAGGATAGGATTTGCTGCTATGATCCTTGAAAAGCAGAGACGAGAAAGGATGAAGCCCCAAACCTACATGACCTCCCCAAGTGAAGGCCACTAACTTTGGAAAAAAAATAATCAGATTTGCCCAGAGACACGATTTGCTTTACAGCAACTAGTTCAAATGAATACAGACTCAACATCTAAATACACAACTAAGGCACCAAAGAAACACACTCCTGAGCTCCCACAAAGCCTCTCTGAAAGCATTTTGGTTTCTCCAGAACACTTAGTACTCACTTCAACATTTTAGGAAAATGGGGAATATCGTAACTACTAAAGTAAATCCTCAGCTTCCAAATTTCACTGCCATTTAAGAGATTTAAAAAAGAAAAAAAAAATCAATGAAGTGTCCTAGGCCTGCCAGCAACATGGGATGTTGCCACTTACATACGGAATTAAATCATTTATAATTTTACAAGCTACTAGTATTTTTTCCAGAATGTTTAACTTTATGAGATAAATTATGGATTTTTATTCTTTTATACCAATTTTTAGGATCATTCAGTGGACAAGAGATTAGACAGCTGTGTTCCAACACATTAGTAACATTTTAGTATTTGCCGAGGACACTGCTCACTATTTATCTTCAAAATGCTACGAGGCCTGTGTTCAACAATGGACTTAATACATTAATAAGCCAGACCTTAATTATTACAATAAGGCAGCATATTATTTAAAGAAACTACAGATATATACAGCGGAGGCTGAGTTTGTGCAACAATAGTTGGGTTCTCACAAAGAGCTATGCTATGGGTGTGGCAGAGGAACAAACATAGCCAGATGTTTGTCTTTATCGATTTCTGTATTAAATCTCAAATATTTCAAGTGAAATATATACTCACATGCCAACAAATTATAAGCAATGCAACTCTTTTACTGAAATCGTCTAAAAACTAGCTTCGAGGTATGCAAATATATATTACTATTGGTCTGAGCATGTATCAAAAAAATGATGACTGATGTCCAAATCATCTCCAAAGCGTTTCTAGCATCCCACGTACTGGCAACTTAGGCTTCACATCCAGGTCTCCAAACAGAGGACATAAATACCATCCAGGTTTTAAAACATTTTATTTGCATATTAAAAAAATTGTGCATTCCAATAATTAAAATCATTTGAACAAAAAAAAAAAAAAAAATGGCACTCGATTAACTGCATTTTACAGCTCGCAGGACCTTGGTACAGCTTTGCATTTATTCGTGTGTTACTCTAGTTTACTGTAGTCCCACCCAGGTTCTTCTTTCATCAACATGCAAGCTCTTTCATGCCACCAGGACCAAAGCCAGACAGGCAGAGGGAAAGGCAGCGCCTTCATTCAGTGTCAGTAGTTCTCTCTATTCTTTTGATGTGAAAGGGGCAGTACAGTCATTTTAAACTTTATCCAACCTCTTTGCATCTTACAAAGTTAAACAGCTAAAAGAAGTAAAATAAGAAGGCAATGCTTGTGGAATGTACAGTGCATAATTTGGAAGGGCAGATTTCATTACGATTCACCCGCTTGCTTCTCCTGTTCAATTGCTGAAAGGGGAGGGAAAAAAAAAAAAAAGAGAGAAAAATAAAGATCAAGAAGCCGAGAAACGCATTTACAAGATAATTACTACAGTTTTGTATAAATTGACATCTATGAAATTGAAATATAATTTTTAAATTTAAAAAAGGAAAATGCTTCGGGGTGGGGTTTTTTTTTTAGGGATTTGGCGTGGCAACGCCGCAGGCGGCTCCCTGCCTCCCTCCCTCCCTGGCTGCCTCCCTCCCTCCCTCCTTCCCTCCCTCCCTCTCCCCCTCCTTCCCTCCCTCCCTCCCTCCGCTCTTTGTCTGGCGCTGCCCCGCGCCGCCGCCGCCGCCCGCACTCACTTTCTTTTGAAGGCAGCGGGTTCTTCTCTTGCGTCTCTGTCTTCTTCAATTTCGACTTGTCGAATTTCTCGATCTCGGCCATGTCGGGTTTGTCGGACATGTTGGCAGGGGACTCTGCGCACACAGCGGGAGAGGGGCCCGTTACTCCCGGCGAGGGCTCCGCTCCCCCCGCTCCCCCCTTCCCGGCGCGGCAGCCCCAGCCCCGCGCACGCCGGGATTAAACTGCGCAATCCCCGCGCGCGGCGCCTAAGGAAGGGCAGGGAAAGGGAGGAGGGAAGGGGGAAAACGCCGATTTAATCCAGCATCAGAGCCGCCGCCTGCCCCGAGCATTTGCACGCTGGTCTGGGGGGTACAGCAGGGCGCAAGCGCCCGGGTTTCAAAGCGTCGGGGGAAAAAAAATAAAAAACATAAAAGGAAAAGAAAAAAAAGTGGAGAAAGAGGGAGAAAATCTATATGCAAATAAGAAACACAAAATCAAGCCGCCCGGAGCACAACAAAGCCCGCTCGCCGCTCCCGACGCGCAGCGCCACCGCCCTGCAGCAGCGTGGCCCTGAGACAATAGCCCCCGCGAGACAATAGCCCCCCCGCCCCACAACAGCCCCCTGCCCTGCCCCGCTCCGCTCCCGCCGCGGCCGGGCGAGGGCAGCGGCGCCGCCGCGGGGGTCCCGGCGCGCGGGGGGCCGGGCCGGGCCGGGCCGGGCCG
>JAVCKT010008222.1:0-22904 GCA_032273925.1 Rhynchotus rufescens
AAAAAAAAAAAAAAAAAAAACCCAAACAAAAACCAGTTTCTGTGAAGGAGAGAAGGAAAAAAAACCCACAAAAACTTAACCATAAAAGAAGTTGAATATAGTTTTGGAAGAAAGGATATGTAAAAACCTAATTAAGAATAAAGAAAAGCCTATGTTGAAGTTTTAAGATGTCAGTGAGCAGTGTATGTGGAGATAAAGCATTCCCAAAGGCAAATGCTGCAAGAGAATGATTCTCTGCACTTTCTATTCATTTTGCTTAGCTTGGTTTTAAAACCAGCTCTTCTAAAACATAGCCCCAACTTTCAGGGCTATAGTAGATGAGTATTTCATATAGATAGATCTGTATTCAAATACAATATTATCAGTATTTCAGACTGTCTTTGCAGAGTGCTGCCTTGTTGAGCAGTGTGGGGGTAGCCTGTGCTGCGGGCTCAGGTGACCTGCCTAGCGCTGTGTTAAGTTGTTCTACCCATCTCAGGAAAGCAGTGACAAAGTGGGGGATGTTCGTGGCTTTTAAGAACCCTCTTGGCATCTTCTGCTGTGACTCCCTCGCGGCTGGGTATGTTCTGGCGTCTTGTTATGCAGCCAGCTGGTGGCTCTTGAATTTATGGAATCTGCCAGTGGGACATGTGCTGACATTCAGGAAGGGAGTAAAAGACTGCTAGCCAAAATATTCCCCCTTTGGTTTTACAGCCAGTGTTAGGCTTGCGCTTGGCACGCCACGATGTCCTGTTTTAGCAGGAGAACGTGGAGGGAATCGACTTCCCAGGCTCGCGGTGCTCAGCAAGCTGTGCTGCAACTGCTCCTTGACCCCTCTCCTAGGGGTGCTCGTGCTGCCAAAAACAGTCAGCTCCATGGGCGGGAAAACCTCTGTGTTAAACCCAGCAGTGCCACCTTTTGAGTGGTGCAGAAAATGCACAAACACCTCCTACCTACACGTACCTGTAGGAAGGTTTGAACATGGAGCGCAGGGTTTTGGGCAGCCGTGGCGACAGCGTTGGCGTGCCTTGCCTCAGAGGGAGGCTTGGGTCTGTATTATATAAAAGCAAGCCTATCTATCCACATATACATTTGAGTCTTTATAAAAGAATCGTGCAATTGCATGGATCCAGCAAGTATATTTTTACTGTATCTGGTTAAATATGTTATGGTTTTCTTTTCCAGCTTGCATACAAAACTTAAATATATATTCTTTTACTTTATTTCCTGAAGATCCAGTGATCAGCATATGAGTGTTTCCATGGTGCCTCCCTTTTGTTTTGGGAAGCTCTGCTCATTTGCAACAACTTTTTGCCATGTTCTTAGGTACACCTTGGTGCAGTTAATACTAATTTAACCACAGGCTTGGTGGTGCTGAGAGTTGGGCTATTGGGGAGAACCATGAAAGATTCCCATTTCCATTTAAGAAATGGAAAAGGTGACTGAGTGCGTGACTAGCGTGGCTGCAGTGTGAGAGGAGGCAAAGGCAGCTCGCTTACTGCGCAGTGCAAGGGGTGGCTCCTGCCAAAACATGCAGAAGGATGGAAGTCTGCTAAGGTGCAGTGTGAAAAAGCCAAGGACCTCAGAGCTGATGGTGCCCGTTAGTGTTGATGTGGCTCCCGCGGCTGCCAGTCCCATTTTGGGGTCCTGCAGGGACCAGCTGCTGCATGGTGCTTGGGTGGCTGGAAGAGGCACAATGTGCTGCTGTGGCACCATGGAGGTAATCGTATGGATTTTGCCAACCCTCCAGTTGTTGCTGATTAACCCAGATATTGTAGTGCTTATCAGTGTCACTTCCAGGGCACTGCTGGCGAAGCGTTTACCTTTTTAACTTGCTTGTGCTGCCAGTTCCTGCCTGCATCCGAAGCAGGGCAGGGCACAGAGTGAAGGAAGAGGGAGGCCGGGCACAGGCAGAGGGGCCGGGCGCTGCAGGGCAGTAGCAGAGCCGCAGGGCACACGGTGATGGCCACAGGCCCCAGGAGAGCAGAGCCCCGGCGTGAGGCTGCGGCCACGAGCAGGGGCTGCTCCTGCTCGAGGAGTCCGTGCGGGACACGCGCTGCTGAGGCCACCTTGTCTTGCCTGAAGAAGCCGATGTCCTTCCAGGACAGTGGTTAGGGCACAGAAAACGGGATTCAGGGTGGGTGGAAAACAGACAGTGCAAGTGCTTCCTAACGGGCCAAGGCAAAAGCAGGATAAACAGTGCTCTTAGCCTCTGACAATACTCTGTGCCACTTCAGTTCCTGGAGAAAATGATAAGCTTTTGATAAAATAATAAGAAAAACAGAAGGAAATACAATCCTATCTTTCATCTGCCTGCATCTCTTTGGTTCACAGAACTGAATGCCGTGCAGGAGAGAGGCAGAGGGCGAAGGGGGATTGAGGTGGGAAGGACTGTGATTATACTAAGAATAGGGGATATGATCAAATAAGATAATAATCAAGATTAAGAAAGAAAGAATTTATTCTATAAAGCTTAAAGGCAAAGATCTCTGGATGCTGCAAAACAAGAGAAGAATAAATAATTGTTAGTCTATTTCTCCCGGAATTTTATACATATAAATAAAATGTATTAGTCGCTGCAGTGGGGCTGCAGCAAGCCTGTTGCTAAGGAATGATCTGGCAGACTAATAACAAAGAATGTTACTATAAATTCTCTTAAAGAGGATTAAATCTTTTTCAAAAAAAAAAGAGGAATTTTACTAGCACAAGATTGGTAAGGATGTTTTGAGCAGAACAGTTGTTTTAGAACAGTTATTGCAGGTTAATGTAACTAAATTGAATGCAGAATATGGAAGCCTGGTAGAGCAGCTAAGAAGTGAACTACTGCCAGGATTCAGGTTCGGTGCCAGTCGCCTCCTTAGGAATACCTAGGTGAGCAGATGAGCATGAATAGTTTAGTCTCCCCCTTTTCCCAGCTTTTGGAAGAAAAAGGTGGGAGGGCAGAAGGAGATGGCAGAATAAAGAAGACAGCAGAAATAATTCTATGATGAAAATGAAATACAGAGATGTACAGAATCTGGAAAGACTTAAAGGGCATGTTCTGAATCAATGCTACCTTTGAAATACTAAGTGTGAAAGGCAGAGGGAATTATTCACCACCTGAGATGGAGACAAGAACAAGGGCCTGAGGCAAATGCAGAAAAACTTGAGGATAAATGTTGAGGAAACTTCTCAAGAGCCTGCTTTCCTCCTGAAAGTGTGGCTGTGCTCTGTAATGTTCCATGTTTTGCTAAAATGCAAAATTCACTCTTGAATGCGTTTGGGGGAAAAAAATCATGTCACAGCAATACTCTGAGGCTCTCCCATCACACTGGGTTCAGATTTTACTCAGAGACTGAGTATGTAGCATAATGTTTCTCCTTCAGGGTAGGGGAAAACTATCCCTGTTCAACGAAGAACAGAGTTATTTTTGAATGGTGCAGTTGTCTGGTGTACTAAATATTTGCCTGAAGTTAGAAATAATGTGATTTTTTTTCTTTTTTAATGCAGCATTTGCAGGTGCTTCTGAGGCTTCCAAAGGATCTGATGGGCTTGGCTGAGGCTCTGCAGGACTCTGGGTGAGTTTTACTGGCATATACCAAAAAGGTACCAAAAAGTTCAGCTTCAGACAAGAAGGTTAACTCTAACCTGTGACTTGTAGGATAAGAACAAGATGGGCAAAATAAGTAGAAAGCCAAGATGATATATTTTGTATTCTTCTAATCTATTAATTCCAATGTTTTCAGAAAAAGAAAAAAGCCTTTTATGGCCTAAGATCATTCATACAAGTAGTAGTGATGTGCAGATCTATAATGATGTGCAGTGCAGAAGAGATATCCAAGAATAAAATCTTTTCTTTTTTTTTTTTTTTTTTTTCAGCTAAAACAGATAGACTGTGACCAATATTATGTGATTTTCTGTAACCCTGGATCATCTTCTCTGTTTATGGCCAGGAAGCAAGAACCTGTCCTGGAAGAACTGCTCATTTTTCTGCAAATACTGGCATGAAGAAATTAGGAAAATGGTAGCACTGGTAGGTTTATTTTCTGTTCCTTTCCTGTGTACCCCCTGTTAAATGCTGATAACAGCAGTTCACATGTTCCTCTTCAGTTATATATACGGAGGGGAGCAAGGGAGGTGCCTGTGCAGAGGGAAAAGGTCATTAATGCAATGTGGTTTTTTTTCTCACTGAATAATACTTTTTCTTCCCCTTGTCACAGCTTTCTAGGAGCTCTGCTCTTTGTAGCAGTGGAGGGAATTGCCAGGAGGAGGGTGTAAATGGGTGGAAAATGGTGTTTGTTTTGTAGAGTGGGTGGCCTCGATGAGGAATCCATACCTGCATTAGGCTTTCAGGCACACGAGAGGATTTGTCTGTGGGGCTTGTAGATGCTCAGGCGTGTGCTAAAGATTAAGGGAAGGCTCCAACGGCTAAAACTTAAGTCTCCCTGCATGTGTTGCCAGAGCCCCAGCTTGTGCCGCGGGGTCTGTCTGCACAGGCCCTTGTTCTGCGCGGCCGTTGGCGACTGGAGGATCTGCCCTGTGTCCGCACTGTGGGTAAATCACCCAGGGAGGACGGGTGTTCCTCAGCCCTCCCTGCAGCCCTCCCAACAGCACCGCTTCCGAGTGGGACAAGGCAAGGTGAGGGCCCGTATCAGTGCCGCTATGACTCGGTTCTTTGGGCACTTTCATACTGTGTGGATCAATCATTTACTCTGTCTGGTGAAAGCAGAAGGTTGGTTGCATTAATTTTTGAATGGCATTGTATCGTGTATAAATGACTGTGATGTGCTGAAGCCGTGTTGGTGGCCGTGCCGCTCGGTGACGTGGGGAGCTGTGCGCATCATGCTGGCTGCACCTACAGCCGCGCGACGTGTCGCGTGGGAGCGAGCGCCGCTGCGGTGACGGGGCAGAGGGAACCATTGCCAACTGGGACTGGGTGCTCTTTTGGTTGAGCCTGCCTGTTGCTTAGACTTCTCCCATAAGATACCATGTTCTTCGTGTGCTCTTAGTTGCGCTCATTGCAGGTAGGCACAAGCTCGGAGCTCTAGGGCTATTCCTAGCACTCTCCTAAAGGGGTGTCTGTGTGTTATCCAGCTGCTTCCCAGCACGGAGACCCCCTGGTGCCGGATGTCGCACAGTTGGTGCTGCTGACCAGGCCCGCACATGGCTGGCGGCGGCTGCACGCGGGGCCGCTGCCCGGGAGGCTGCGACTACCCCCCTTACTGTCCTGCCCCACTGCTCCCGCCCTTCCTGCCCCACCTCAGGGCCTCCATTTCTGCTTGTTCCAGGGGACTGCAGTACTGTGACAGAAAGGCATTTTTTGTGCTAAGTGTTTTGGCGTTTTTATCACTTGCATTTCTCCTTTCCTCTTCCTATCACCTAGTGGATGCATGGAAAGCATCTTTTATCCAGGCCTTTGCCCATGAATGCCAGTGTGAGTGATGCCCTGATCTTAGATGTACGTAGTGGTGCTGGTGTCACAAAGTTGTGGCCTTTGTTTAAGAAAGCAAAGTTTCTTTGTCTTCAGCAGGTATCTACCTGGTTCTCTGTTTCAGTCTAACCCAGTAGCTTCCTGGTAGCCAAAGCTGTGAGTGAAAAATCCTGCTCCTGGGACACCCTGAGGACAGCACAGAGCTTCCTTGTACAGCCCTTCTGCCCCCACATGATCTCTTTGCAAGTACTCTGCCTGGTGAACATTGCAGAGCCAGCTAACATGTTCCTTGCTTACATTTTTCTGAAAAAAATGCTGGTAATAATCACCTACCAGCAGGCAACGGTTTCCTCTGTGTTTGGAGGAATCAATTGCCAGCTGCAGCATCGCTCTTGTGGAAGGTGCACGGGCTGCCTGGGGCCCCTCGCGGTTCCCCCTGTGCCGCTCTGAATAACTGCAGTCCTCTGCTCACATCTGTCATTCGTGCCCTGATTTCCTTGAATCCGTGTTGTGTGCATGCAAGGTGATTCATTATTCTCTCTAGGTAAGCACAGCGTGTCATGTGCCAGAGTCCTTCCGTTTTGGACTCCATAGCTCGGGGCTGTCATGCTACTGCAGGCACTACCACTGCTGTGCTTGAGTTTTTATGAAGTACTTGGAAAGATTTAATTAAAACTGGTTTCTAGATTTCATCTTCCGTAAGAATGGCCTTTTATGGGCTGTACCTGTGGGGTATTGTTTATCCAGTTTAAGGCATTTGAATGCAGAAAACTGTTCTGGTGTATTTATTCTATAGAAAGCTGTACCTTGCTTTTTTTTCCCAGGCATTTTGCAGGGATAGGGAGCAGATGCCTTCCATATCCTGCTCATCCTCCCTGACAAAGGGCGAGATTGCAGGGAGTTGGACTTTGTTCTGCATTTTTTGGAAATGCACAGTTGCCTTATGCTCTCCGTGTCTGAACTTAATATTTCTTACGGCTCTACTAAATTATTTCCATATATATACACACCTATGTCTGTATATAGCTATCTCACTGTCATTTATCTTATTCTAAGTTAGGTAAACACCTTTCTCTCCTTGGAGATGTCTCCTTTTCCATTTGCTGCATTTCTTTTGCTTGACCATTCAAGCTCTTCACTCCACTGCTCTTGCTCGTTGAGAGGGATTGCTCATGAATTCAATATTGTGATGTTCCTGGGTGCTGACACAAGAGCAATACAAGGGCATGTCTCCTATGCTATCACTTAACTAGCTGAGATTCCCAAAGATCTCCAGTATGCAAAATCAGCTTACAAAGTGGATGGAATGCTGAGCTCCTGCAGCTCCCATGACGTTCCTGCCCTGGAAATGCCGCCGCCTGGCTCGCTTGCCACAGCGTTCTTCCCTGTGCCATCGCTCTCTGTGCTCTCCTTAGCCACAGGGACTCTCTCCCCACAAACATCTTGCTCTTATCACTGGGATTTGAGCCCCAGCAGTTCTCAAATGACCAGATCTTTTCCCCACAAGACAGTGCTGGCCCTTCCAGCAGGTCCGAGCCGATGCCTCCCCTGCCAGCTCTGCTCCCGCCGCTCCCGGCCGCCTCTGCCCGGATGCTGCCATCTCCACCCGGCCGCCGTGCCGGGCCTCGCTGCGGAGCATCGGCCAGCCCCGTTCCTCATGCACAGCTCACTTTCATTGCGTGTGTTTGAGTTACTCCATGCAATGCTGCACAATGGCTCCCCACGCTTGTCGTGTAATTTCTGCCTGTGGGTTGTCACCTTCTAGCGTGGGGCCGCCTGTGTGGTGTTACTCACTTGCTGTGCCCTTTGTCGTGGTTGTCAGTAAATCCCCACACGCACAAAGCAGTGGGGTGTGTTTGCAGTCCCACAGCTACCCGGGCTTGGCAAAAGAGCAGTGTGAAAATCATTTGCATTGCAGCTAATAAAGACAGCTGGAATGGACCCCAAAATATGCTCAATAAACCAATAAGAGTGACTGCTGATTATACTCCTACTTTTGTGAAAGTAACTGGATTTCATTCAATGTTTAGAGTACTGTAACAGTGTAGTGTTTTACCCACAATTTAAATCTAATATAATGGTCAATGCCTGTCTTTAAATGCCAGCAGTTTGCTAACAATTTCCAGCCTCATGCATTTTATTTCCTCCATATAAGGATGGGGTGAGTCTCTCAGTGTGTAGTGTGCTGTAGCTCCTAGGAAACATTCATTCTCTTACAGTGACTGTTATAGCTCTCACTTTGAGGAATAAAATACTTTTATTCATTGCCTGTGCTCAAGGTCTTCCAGGAATCTTCTGGAGGGGTGGAAGGGTCGTAGTTGGGAAATGAATTAAATGAATTGAATGCAGAATTATTTGAAAAGATAGATGCTTAAATAATGCTCTAGATTCTGTCTCCATTTCCCCACAGTAAGTTTAACTTGCCTACATCATGGAAATTATTTATTTAAGACGGATACGTCAGACCTTGAAACAATAGTCTCCTACCAGCCCTTCGTGTCTTCATAAAGTGTGCTCATTCTGAAAGCAGAGAATGGAAAATGTGCTCTACCAGTTTTGCATTAAAAATGCCTGTTTTTCTTCTAACTTGATGCATACCAGCAGTTTTTATCAAGAGATTAACTGATAGACATTCTTAATAATAGTGACAAATAAATAACATCTCTTTCCCAGAATGCCTGACAGTGCAAGGAATCTGTATGGGATTATTATAGAAAAGAATAACAAGCAGAATTTGCTTGTGCCATACATGAAACAACAGATCAGTCCATAGTAAGTTCATTTAACCATATTCTACATCTTCTAGAACTGGAATTGTGTAGCCTACAAAACAATTTATATTTTATCTGTACCATCTAATTAATTAAATGGCCCCAGAGTACCAGACTCACAAATCTCGTTAATAGCTGAATACTGAAATAAAGGCTGCTCACCCCTACTAGAATAATATTTGCATATCTCCACCTGCGATGGGTAATAAGTACCTGCCACAAATCAGAATTATGAATTTTGTACGCCTAACAAAACCGCAGGGGAAATTATACCTCAGACATTCCATAATAATTGCAGCTAAGCTGTTTAGTGCCATCCACTTATTCTGCCTGAAGTGTTTAAAGCAGCAACAGTTGTAAATGAATTCAGGCACGCATTCACGAGAAAATGTTTTAAAAAGTTTTTCTGTCTTGCCGTATGTAATTATCTTTATAGAAATGTTCAGCTACAAGTTATAACATACTCGCATTTAAAATTGCAAATTAAAAAGTAAATTCCTCCAATTAAAGTGTATTTTGTAAGAGTGCTTTTTAAGCTCACTGTGGAAATCTAGGAAAGGGCTAAGGCCACGTTTATCACATTGGTTGCCCAGAATCAATGATCCAGTGTATAAACAACTGCAGTGAAGAGTCTGCTTTTGCAATGCTGCTAGTTTCCCCAATATCGTGAAATTCCTTGGGGAGTGTTAACTGTTAAGGCTTGGATGGAAATATACTGCAATGTAGATATTCTTTCATAGGCCAGGGAATTGGGACATTAAAGCAGGCAGCAGAAGTTGCCTCTGGTTTGTTTATTTTCATGACAGGGAAGAAAGCTGCATGTGGAACAGAGCTGCAAAGAAAGAGCTGCGAAATGCTAGTGGTTCAAGCTTCTGGCTAGAAGTGTAAAGGAATAATAACACAAAGTCTTACATTTTTTTACAATGATTCATGTTCCAGAGGGTCCCAAAGCGCTTTACAAAGCACAGATCCTGCCCTGTGATTCTTATTAATACAACTCAAAAAAATGGACCCGTCCTTTCCTTTTCACATTCAGGGTGCTCTACAAAAGTACTGTTATGCAGTGAGGTGTGTGTGTGTGTGTATGTGTAGAGCTGTTGTTTGTGGCAACATGTGATGATTTTCAGTTTACCAACAAAAGTTAAGAGGTTTCTTTTGGAAGAAGTGAGAGGTGAGTAGAGAAAAACAACCCCTGAGGTTGTAGACACTACGCTATGTGTTGTTGAATTCCAGTCACTCTTCTGTCCACACTGCCTATGGGAAGCTGCACTGTGGTATTGGGTTACCTGAAATTGTTTTTTCCTGAACCGATATTGCACAAAACAGAGGAGAAGCTCATTCCTTATTTACCTGGGAAGCTTGTTTTTGGGCAGGAACTAGAGCCCTCCACCTTGGAAGGTGTAGGGAAATACAGGACAGCCGCTGCTTGTGCAGGATGCCCGGCCCCTGCCTGCGTCTCTGTAGGAGATGGCAGTGGAAGAGCCTTTATGGACTCTGTAGACTTTGGCTGCGACCAGATGCAGGGTATTAGGCAGTAACCCTGTGAAGTTCTGCCTCCTTCTGTGATTTGATTGCTTGAATTGTTCTATAATCGCTTTGAAAGAAGGCAGCAAACAAGCAAGAATGACTCCCTCTTCATCCCAATTCTCACTGAACATTTTGTGTTTTTTAAATAGCTATGTGTCTGGTCCTGTCTCTCAACAGGAGAGAACACAGCTTAAATTTCAGGCTGGAGTAGCAAAAATCAAACGTGTAAGCGATGGCATTTTTTATTACTGAAATCATGTCACAATTTTTAGGATGTGTACAGCTGGCAAACCTGGGGATGCAGGTGTAGCGTGAGGCGCTGGCCTGGAGGGCAGGGAGGTATCAAGAAACTCCATTTGCCTTTAGGTGAGCAGGACAGAAGGCGGCTGCTGCTGTCTGCCCCGCGAAGGAAGGATGCCCTAACCCGGACCAGGAGGAGGAAACATTCCTGCAGGAGGAGCGGGGTGAGTGGATCCGTGGCTGTCCCCCAGGGAGCTGCATCTTGGAGGGGCAGCCTGGGAGGGCTGGCACCTTGGTTAAGCCTTCAGCCCGCATGCAGGCTTACTTTGGGGCTAGGATTAATCTGTTTGAAAAAATAGTTGGTGTAGCCTTATATAGGCACTGTGACGCCGACTGCTCCTCTGGGAGAGGAGCAGGAAACATTGATTCTTGGAAAGATGGTGGTGCCCTTTGTCAAGTCTCACTGACAACACGTAGCGCCCTGGGAGGGAGAACAGTGTGAATTTGGGCTTGTATTCCTATCAATGTCTATGTTTGTATGCTGGGAGAGTAGCAGTCATTTTGGAGGCGTTCTAGTAAAGGATGAAAAATAATTAGGGTTCATATATGTTCAAAAGGAATGGGCACAGTGCAGTAAGTCACAAGGAGGTGATTAAGTCAGGGTGTCTGACTCTTCCTAGACTGACAGCAGTGAGTCCGAGGGCTTAGGAAAATAGCTGGTTAGCCTATTACCATGATGAAGTGTAGTTTAAAACTACATTTTATATTTTAGAGGACTAACAGACCAGGTCCCTATGGATTGTTCCATATTACATAAAATGGCTACAGAAGCTGAACTGTAATCTCTCACTAACTTACATGTTAGCCCTGGGCAATAAAGATGTTTTTATTGGAGGCAGACTTCATGAAAAGTTGTACAGTTTTATCTTTGGATATTGTACTATGCTGAAGGCGTTTAAGTATCCTGTTGGGACACTCTGTCCTGGAAAGCAGTTACTCGCAAAAGGACAGCGAGGTCATTGAGAAAGCCCTCGTTTCCGCGGGAGTGCTGCAGGATGCTCTCCTTTCCCCTCTACTCTTTTTCCACTCTACTCTCCTTTTTTGTAATCCTGACAAATGCAGCTACAGTCTGCTTATCATGAGGAAGGCTGGTGCACGATTCCTACTGCCTCACGCGGCCACGCCATGTCTCTGGCACATCCTTCCAACAGCAATTCCCTCAATTTCGCAGGCAGAACGGACCTGACGGCAGGCGGGTCGTGTTGCCTATCGCCTGCCGTTGCGTGTCAGCCTGTGCTTGTCTCCTGCAGCAGCTTTCAGTACAGAAGCGTTTCGTTACAGAACCAGGCTCTCGTGCATCCTCCTCCCATTCCGACACTTGCTGTCCTGGGGTTGGCAGGAGCACCTCATAAATATCCATCAGCTTCTGTTCCAGCTGTGGTTCTGCACCGCGTGTTTGTAACTTACACATGCTGAAGGTTATTCACAAGTCAGCAGCTGCCTTTGTGGTGCTCCCCGTCCTGCTGCATATCCCCAACCTCTAAGGTTGCGTATCCTGGTACAAACTCAAAGCCATACAACAAGTTGAAAGGGTTTCCTCTAAAGCCAAGGAATTGAGATGGTGGCTGTTTGCAACCAAAAACACGTTGAAAGAAAAGTAGTTTTACAATTCTCCCCATAGAGATAGTCCTTTTTATATTGCTGTGTAAACGTTGCATTGAATGACTCTATCAATAGATGTAGTGTAAGTTAGTCCCATTTCTGGCTGTATTTGTGTACGCTTGTTCCTGTCTGGAAGGTGGATGAGAAGCTGGCACTGGTGGTTTCTCTCTATAAATAATTATGCAGAGCATAATCTCTGATTGATGAGGTCGTGCCCTCCTACCTTATGCAGAGATACGTGGCACTCTCCGAGATTTAAACCTAAGGCCATGCTTGGCAATCAGTCAGCAGTTCCTCATTGATTGTGACTGACAGGGATTTTTATTATGCTTATTTTTCATTTTATTTCCTTCATTTATCTAAACCTACCAAGTATTTCTGTTTAATCTTTCAATCTATAAAAAGTAGAGATTTCATCTTATACTGTGTTTTAGCACATATGATAAAAAGACCATTTTCCCTTTACCTTGCACTTTACATTCATATTGTAATTTTTGTTCAAGCTTAAGCAGTCCACGTTTCATTAAAAAAAACACACTACTCATATTTCTTTCATCCCTATAAGATGGTAAAAGCAATGCTGCTTTGATGAAATTTGGCAGGTAAGAGGATATAGTTGAATCATCTCAAACCCCTGGAGTTTCAGGCCTCCAGCTATTATGGTAGAGCAGCTCTGAGTATTCAAAAATTGGTCCTTTGTTTGCAGTGAATTTCCGAGCCATCTGTAGTGCACAAAAGCCACAGCTCTCTTTATAGTTCAAAATGAATATTTAAAAGTTCAGTTTTAGATTTTATTTGTAGCATTTCAGATCTCTCCATCCATCTGTCTTGTGTCTCAGTGCAGTGGCTTTAAACTGTACTTAGTAAAGTCAGACCTTGATTTTAGAATGCAAAATAAACTCTTGATCCCTTTTTTAAGTGCACAGTATGCACTTGCATATTCAGGAGCTGTAGAGAGGACTATAACATATGGCTTTATCTATTCATATGCTGTAAATTATTATTAGAATATTAAGAAGCAACTACAAATATCGGGTTGCCCCTTGCTTCATTTGCCTCCTGGGAGGGGAAGCCTGGGAGCGCCCTGGGCTCTGGACCCATCCTGCGGCGGGGAGCGCGGCCGGTGTCGGCACTTCCTTCCCTCAGAGTCGCTCTTTTCTGTCTAAACCTCTGCTGTGTCTGTCAGCAATGTGCACGTTTTTTTAATATTTAACCATCAACTGAAGACACCTATTGGGAGTGAGTGGTGTAAGGAGGGAATTTCATGTCTTTCGTAACAAACGGGAGTCATCTAGCTGTCTTTAAGGCAGTCTTCACCTCTGGTAAATCATCAGCCTTCGCTTTCATTCTGCGTCCTGTCTTGTGTTGTAGTGGACCGTTTATTAGATTCCCAAGGTGTGAATGGAGCAGTGTACTTAATGGAACTGTTCTTTTCAATAATTCTGTGTGTGTCTGTATGTAGATGTGTCTCCGTACCTTCCTGGAAAAAATAAGCCAAATACTCTTTTCTGTGTTGTTGGCTAGTTATAAACTATCAATTTAAAAAATGTTATTGTTTTCATAGCCTTAAGTGCTTAAAGTGTGAAATTACAATAATACATACCATTCTCTATCCCAACAGGATCCAGAGCAAAAAAGCATGCTACAGATTTACTCTATAACATGTCTCCTGATGGCTGTTCTATTTGTATGAAATGAAATGAATGCAGAAGTATAGGTTAAAAGAAATGAAGACAACACTATAGGCTCATCTAACATCACTTATTTTCCATCTGTTTTAACAAGAATGCATGAAAACTTCCTAAATGTTTAACAGGGTACGTTCCTGAAGTTACAGTCTGAACTCAAGAACTGGAGCTTGTAAAACAAGAATTTGCTCTCTTAGAGTTATATTATCTATCTTTTCCTTATCGTTAAACCTTACATGAGTTAGAATAAAATAAGCACTTTTCCAATATTTAGTAGTATTTTAAAATAGGTTCTTAAGGTTGATGGGATCTTTGCAGAAAGTTGCTTGAAAGTGGGTGAGTTGTTTTCTTGCTCTGCCTGGTTTTGAAGGGAAGGGCTCACAAAGCTTGAGCTGTTCATAGAACGTTTAGCCCTGCCTGGTGCATTCTTCCACACAGATCTGTATCACTTTAAAGAGCAAATGGAGTCATGAAAAACTGAAGCATTTTTTTTCAGAATTGATGAACTCAGGGGTGAATTAACAGTTGCTTCTGGTTGCAAAGCCTTGGACGCCCAGTTCTGGGCCTCACTGAAAGTCATACCAGGGGGCATCTGTTGTGGTCAAAAGACCTTGGCTGGCTTATTTCTCACCAGGCTTAGAGATGGGAAAAACTCCAGGCCTAGCAATAAATCCTCCTTCTAATATCCTTAGCCTGCAGAAATAAGCTGCATAGGCCAGAGAAATTTATGGAAATGGTGCAGGAAGTTATTTTTCTTCCTGTGGAAACTTGCAAAAAGGCAGCAAGAGAGACAACTGGGAAAGACAAGCAGGAGTTTCAGGAGTTAAAAGCGTTATTTAATCTCTTGTGAGTAAAGCATGCTCTAAGAGAGAACACCCGTTGTGCCTAGAGCTACCCTCGTTGACAGTTATTTAATTTTAGTCTAGGAAAAAATATTAAAAGCTTGTGGCTTATGGATGCTTTCTGCTGAAGAGAAGAGGATGCTTTTACAACAGTAGGCTGTGTGTTCCTAATGAAAATTAGGAAGTTTCCTTCTGGTTTGCATTTTCTAACACATTCCTGTTATGAGTTTGGAGATTTTGTTTTTATCTATCTTCTGTGCTTTAAAGTAATGAGTGTCTCTCTTCCACAGAGCTTTGCCAGCCACCGTTAGTGCCCCTGGGAAGCAGATGGTCAGTCGTGTGCCCTGTTTGTGGATGCCTGTGGCAGCCAGTGCGCACGTCCATGCCTGGCCCCTACAAGCCATCCCGCAGCCTCAGAGCCCTGCTCAGGTAAGCACCTGGAATGTACTCCAGAGGTTGCTTTGGTTGCTGCTCTTCATTGTATGAGGAGCGTTTTTGTGTTTTTCACTTAACGTGTTACAGAAGAATGTTGGCAAGTAGAAGCATAAGGTGTTTAAAGGAATTGTTAGTGAGACAAGTTCATCTCAGATGGCTGCTCCAGTGGCACGTTGGTGGTAGGGCACATGCTGCACGATGAGGTGCTGACTGGGTGGGGAAGGAGACTGACCAGGGGTGAGATAGGTAAATGCCCTGGTAAATGCATTTCTAAATGGTAAATTGCTTCTTGCCAGTGGACAGCTGTTCCATTTTCCATGTTCTTTCGTATGGAAATGGAGAACAAACTTTGAGTTTCAAACTGCAATATCTAACCTAAAAACAATTGAGGATAGTGAAAAAGAAAAATTCGGGCTTTAGTTTCCTTTCCTTTGGGAAATTAGTGAGGCAAACGAAAGAGTTTATGGAAGAAAGAAGAATGAAAGCTCCTCTTTGTGATGACCTGCTCTTCGTTGAAGACAAAATTTTCTGTTTACTAACATAGGGCTAGTCACAGCCAAATGAATGTAAGGTACTGCAAAACTCTTCAAGTCAGGAGAATGGTCAAAAAAAAAAAAAAATCTCACCAGTTTCTTTGTAGTGAAACCTCTTGGTGGAAAACGTAAGTGAGCCACAAAGTGTTGTGAAGAAAACATGCACTCAGAACCAACTAGAACAACAAAAACCTCTTTCCCTGAGGAGCTTTGTACCTGTTAGTTTCCAGATGTCCTACCTTGCCTTCCTGGAAATTCCTGAACTCCCAGGTGAGCAGCCAGGGCTCTGGCAGTATCTGGCAGCCTTTGGTCTGACTAATAATTCCTAGAAGTCTCTAGGGCTGCCTGCTGTCTCAGGAAATACAGATATTTTTTGTTTATTCTTTTATAAAACTTGTGCTCCATAGAGATGCTTGGCCAATTCATTGTAAATCTTTATTCTATATAATATTTCTTTAACCTCTTCACTTTCTTTGGATAAATAGCTGTGTAGTTCCTGTGCTTTCCTCGGCTTTATCCTGTATAGTGAAATTCCATTTCACAACAGTATAACAACAGGACAGAAGCATCACTTCTGTGTACCGGCAACCTGCCTGCTTGTCCAGCTCATTCTGCATTGTTTTCCTCTGCCATGACATGTTTAAAATGTCAAGATTCTGGCTCTAGTTCAAGATTTCCAAAAACAGCATCTTCAAGGTAGGCACAAAAGTGAATACAAAAATACTGAGTGTACAGTTGTTCTGGCTTCAGAAAAGCAGCCACCTAGTCTGTATTTTTGAAGGTAATAGCTATATTTTAGGCATTTCAAGTAATGATTTAAGAGTCTAGTTTTAAGCCTCTAGTCCTCGAGGTGCAGCCTGCCAGCCTTGCAGTTGTGCATTGGCTCTGCAGCTGCTGTGTTGGGTAGCAGGAGGCTGGAATGGGACGTTCAGAAGTCCTGACGCTGCTCAGGTGTGTGCTCTGCAGCCCCCACGCATCACCACCAAGCAGAGGATAGCAGTGCTTTGCAGCAGGCTTATGCTGTTTGTTGATATAATCCAACTCCTTCAGTGTAAATCAAAAAGAAAAAGATTGTGCAAATGTGCAGGTATAAAGTGCGCAGACGTATTTAAAAATACAGCATCTGTAAGATCCTACAAGAACATCTAATCTGAGAGTATCAATTAACACTGCTGTACAGTAGGGCATTGCTCTGGAGCGTAAACAAGGGATTCTGCATGCAGAGTTAAGGCTCAGTGTGCCACAGAGGATGTGGGATCCTCCACTGTGTTTGAGATAGGGAAGCAGTATTGTAAGGAGCTTGACTCGCACTATTGGAATGGCATTTAAATGAAGTAGCACGTGGGACTTGTCTATGCCAGTTAACCCATATTACAGCTTGGCTTTGCCTCCAGCTTGTCTGCCTGCAGGCTTGTGGTTAGAGTCCATTGCTGCTGGTGGCCAGAGACCCATGGAGACCTTGGAAGTGCACGGTCCCATGGAGCCCCCAGCCCCTCCACCGGCAGGTTCCGGGAGGGAGGCTCCAGCCTCCCAAATTCCCCCAACGTGCTGCTCATAGGAGTCAAATAAGGCTGGGAAGACGACAGAGGGTCTGTAAGTGCCAGGAAGTAGTGTCTCTTTTGTCCTCTTCTTCACCTCAGACATGAGCAGGCTGGACCTTGGCCCAGGCTGCTGCACATGAGATGAGCTGCAGTATTTTTTAGCTATCACAAGGGATTTTGTGGATGGGGGGCAGGTTAGCAGCGCTCTCCTGAGCAGAGCGTGCGCAGCCTGAGCCACAGCCGTGACATCAGCGCTGTCTGGGGCCTCCAGCCTGCTGCCTGCAGTGCTCCTGGGGTGGCGGGAAGCAAAAGTCACCTGGAAGTGGAAAGACTGAGAAGGAGCAGAGCAGAGAAGCCTATTCTAACCCACAGTGTTCAGATGAAAAGTAACTAGAATGGCCACCTGCAAACCATGGTTTTATTTACTGAACTTCTCCTTTTTATAGCATGGCTAGTGCTTGGTGCTCTGTAGCCTGTTTAAATGAATGCTAGCATTAATTTCGAAGACCAATAAATGATAGATATTGGGTGTTGTTTATTTGCAGTTCTCATTAGCACTGGAAGCCAGAATGCACACCTCAAACTGCATAGGTGATATTCATAGACCAATTAATGAGATTGCAGAGAGGTATATTCAAATATTTACTTGTTTTTATAAATCTTAGGAGATTTTAGGCTGCACATTAAGCCAAACTCCCAGGATTCCTCTAGGCTGCACGTATGCACTTGTTACTCCTAAAACTAGTAAGATGTCATTAAAACATTCATTGACACAGGCACCGTCGACTTTAGCTAGACCTTCAACATTACTAATTCAGGTCTGCCTGCATTTGCATGCAGCACCTCAACTACATGGCTTTAATGCTGTTCTCTGTTTTGTTCTGCTGTCAGGTATTCAGCTCTAGTGTCTTCTCCACTGAAGAATTTCTATATTACAGCTCTGAATACAATCTGTTTTGTATGCTTGTGAACTAGCTCTAGGACTTAAAAAAAAAAAAAAAAAACCAAAAAAACTATTTCATATTCTGCACTGGTTAATATTTCATTTCTCTGGCACCTTGGTGAAAAGTAGTCAACACAGTTAACAATATACATTGTGCAACAATAAATATTTTATTGGATATATAATCTGCACAATTTACAAGTTTGATTTTTCTCTGGGAGTCTGAATAAATCTGTAATTTCGACTATTTGGTGAAAACTCTTCTTTATATAGTTAATCAGTATGAAACATATGATCTGCTTTTTAATAGGAACTATAGACATTACTTTTGCTTTTTCCCTAACATCACTGAACTGTAATAAAGCTGTTTTATGAAGAGGGTTGACTGGAGCAAGAAATATTGAGGCTTCATCCTAGGAATAGTGTGAAATTCATACGCTAGTAAATAGTGTATTCCTTACAGGAGGTAACTTCAAGAAGGGTTTAAAAAAAATATATGCGTCTAAATATTCATATATATTTTTGTATATGAACTTGATGTATTTTTGTTTTGATTTGTTTGGTTTTTTTATTTTATTCTATTGGAATTAATAGATGTCTTTATTTGTGCTTAGTTTGCAGTTACTCTCCCTTTCTCACCTCATTGTCGTAAAGGAAGGACCTGTGGGCTCTTCCACTCCGGTATTCCTATTCTGTGCTGGGCACAGAGGTTTGTGTTTTACCTGGGGCTTTGTGCATAGAAATGCAGGGATGGACGCTGTGTGTGCTTGCTTTGTGTATTAGTAGTTGAAGTTTTTACTGTTGTCCATACCTAGAAACTGTACTTGATCTGGGAGACCAAAAGATAAATGAGCCTGCACTCAGGATATTGAATTCTTATCACTATATTGTGTTGTATTAATTCTTTTTTAATGTATTTATCCTCACCATGTGCCTGTGAGATAGGCAGGCCGAGTCATACTTATCTCAAAGATGGCCACAAAGGCACAGAAAAACATAAGTAACTTGACTAAGGTTGTGCAGGATGTTGGTCCCAGTGTAGCAGGTGATCCCAGCCCTGCGTGGTGATGTGAGCGTTGGATCATTCACCTGCAGTTTCACCTTCAGGCTGAGGCTCTGACCTCGAAAGGCGTGTGTTGTTTTCACTCGAATAACGTTCTGTAGGAAGCAAGCCAGCGGGTGTCAGCACAAGTATTGCAGCCTGCGGGTCAGCAGGCCCTGCTGCTGGTTTTACAGGCCCTCATCATCTTGCCGGGGTACTTTCTGTACTTTGGAGCTATTGACCACATCTGTTGATGGTGTGTAGTAACATCGGCTCCTCCCTGAGTGTAAATGAGGTTGTGAAAGGGGGATGTGGCTGCTGATCGTTGTAGCTGGGTAGATTTTAAACTGGGGAGAGAAAATATCTTCCTGTCTTCCAAAGGTGAGCAAAAGGGACAAGGAGCATCAGGGACAAGTTAGTGTAGCTGACTGCCTTGGGCTTGGCAGATAGTTTCTGGAGAGGAGAAATGGAAGCTTCAACAGTTTGGAACTAGACTAGTGAATGTGTTCAGAAAACAGTCTGTGATTAAAGTGGGTCTGTACCAATTCTCATGGTTGTTTCTATGAAAGAAAAAGCACTTGTATTTGGCAATGAATGCATGTGTTCCAAAACTGCTAACCTAAATACCAGTGCATGTTTGAAAAACTGTACTGTAAGTGCACAGATTAGCTCAAGGTTTCAAATTCCCACATTTATCAGTTGTTTCTCTCAGATGAAGACCATGTTTACTGTTGACAAAATAGTCTTTTTTCTTATAATGGAGAACTTTAATACTGCTTCTTTTAAATGTCATCTGCCTTCCCAGTATCTTTCTTTTCCACCTTAGCTGCTCTCAGAAACTCTAGATGAAGTAACCTTCCTGAACACAAACAGATCTTGAAGTTTCATTAACCTCCTCTTTCTCTTTCTGTGTGCTTAGTGACTAGGAGATCTTTACAACCCCTTTAGAAGTGATTATTGTTCTGACAGTCTCCTCCCGCAACGTGTGCTCTCTCCTCTTGCACTGAACGTGCTGTTTTACAAGCCTGTGCACAAGACATGAGCTTCTGTTTTAGCCAGGAGTAGTAAGTCACAGATAAGGGAATTCATTCATCTCGCTATGCTAAGTGGTACAGTTTCTTTGATTCTAGACCTGTGGATCTCTATGTCCACATAATGTCTCTATGTCTCCTCCTGTAATTTCTTCTTTTCCTATTGCCTTTTTCTCATCTCCCATCGACTTTTCCCTGTTCCTCCTTCCCCTTGTTTGAAAATATGACTGTCACTGAGCTGCCCCTTGCTTATCAGGAAACTCACCTTTCAGGAAGCTCTACCTTTCGGCAGTGTCTGGAGTCAGTAGGAGTTAGCCTTGTCATCCTTTGTGAGAGCTTCATCATTGACTGTAACCCCATGGTTGACTGCTGTGTTATGCAGACCGAGGCAGGCTGCAGGGATGTCAGATACAGTATTGAGTCTGTGCTTTGGCAATTGGAAAAGACACCGAGAATGAGATTTCACAATCCCCGAAGACCTGGGAGTGATCAATGAATTCTAAGTGAAACTAGTAAGTGAACTTCTGCTGGTATAAGGGCAAAATCAGATTAGATCCATCAGCTGTTTCCGTCCTCGATGGCCACTGTCACCTGGAAATTATACTATAAAAAAGCAACTAAATCTGATATATGAGACGGAGGATCAATGTTATGTTAGAATAAATGCAATGCAGCAGTAATTCAACTACCTAAAATACAAACCATATTCTAAAAATATTGCCAATAAAGAGACATTTTCTGTTTACAAACTCGGTGAAAATTAGGAGTCAGCAGACTTTGGGGAATAATCTTATTCGAAGTTCACTTAGTAAACTGCTAGCGTTACGAGGCTGAGCTCTGATACACTCGTGCTAGAGCCCTTCTGTGTCACGCGGCAGCCTTGTGATGGGGGAGCACTGGCCTCGTTGTAAGGAACCGACAGGGCCCGTGATGCAATTCCCTGCGGGAGCCCAGGCCGCAGGAGCAGGAGCCTGGCCTCCGTGGCCATGGCGGGACAGGGAAACACCGGCCCAAGTCTGCTGCCAACCGGCAGGGCTCCTGGCCAGATCTTTGTGCTTGTTACAGTGGGGAGTTGTTGCATTTAGCAATGAAATGAAGTCTCAAATAACTAATAACTAGCATTTATTAACTTGCATTAAGGCGCTGAAGAGAGCAGTGGTCACAGTCTGAAGCTGTTGACAGTGGTCATGAAGCCATCACCTGAGTAGGGTCTGGAGATAACTGTGGTTTGGAAAAATTGAAGTCATAATTCATTACTCAGATCTGGGTTAGCAGCTTCATCTTAAGTTATTATGTAGAGAGGTAAAACGCAGAGAATTGTTTTTATAAAAAGTGATATCCACAACATATAGCTCTTCGATTCTTAACTGCTTCACATTAATCTTCAGTTGTTCCTGGTTCTTCAGGGACAAGAAAACCTAAAATATTCCATTTTATCATTAGAATTAACAGATTTACAGTGCCCGCATTTCTAACCAGTATAGTCAGTTCTCCCAGGTGGCCGGGCAGTATTGATGACGTCTGCAAAAGGGACTGCCGGTGCAAACTCTGCTCTGTTGTAGTAACAGCAGTGGTGTGAGCGAAGCAGGCGGCAGGCAGGAGGGAAGGGAAGTGACCTCCTTCTCGGGGAGGGCTGTGGGGCATCTTTTCCTCTTTCGGATTAATCTCATTTATAAAATATTAACCTGTATCAGTTAACTGGCAAGATGAAATTTCCTTCTAATAAAATGACAAGAGACCCTTAGACAATACTGAGTTACGACATCTATGACATCTCATTACGATGTAGCAAATGGTCCCTTGATACTTCAGTGTATTCAGGCCAAACATATTGTTTTCCAGTGCTGCTCTTAATTAGCAACTTAAGGATAAATAATTTTGTGTCATTGCAGCACAATAACAATGAGGGCAGAGCAGTGCCTGGTGGGCCTTGCCCTAAATCCTGTTGCACTCAAGTTTCAAGCAAACAAATGCCCCCTGCTCCAGATTTGCTTGGATTTATTACCTGCAGGTGAATGACTTGGCTCTCGGAGGCAGTGGGTGCGAGGCGGTGAGCGTGGAGCCCACGAGTGCAGCCCTGGACGTCTGCGCAGATGCCGAGCGCGAGCCGCCGTTTTGAGCGTCGGGCGCTTGCCTGCTCAGCTTCGTTCCCACTGCGACCAAACGCGCTTGGAGGAAGGAAATGCAGCTGCTTTTGAGGCTTTGTTGTTTGGGGTTATTTTTAGTGTTATGCTATGGATATGTCTTTGTCTTTTCTGTGTGGGTTCCTGAAGAGCGAGAAACTGAAGGTTCCGTCTCGAGCGCAGTGTATTTTAATAGAGTAATACACTTAGACTTAGTAAATCATGCGTGGGGTAAAAGATCCGTGGATAAATATTCCTGAGCTTTTGTGAACTATTCACACACAACTATACACCGGCTATTTTAAAAAAATTTCCTGTGCATCTTCTGGATGACACATAGAGGATCTGATTCTCAGAAGCGCTGGATTCCACAATGCTAATTTAAGGCAATGGTAGTGTGGGTGTTCAGCATCTCTGAATGCCAAGCTATAATTGTACTTGGTAAGCCGTGGTAAAGAACTTAGATGTTTCAAAATCTTGTATGTAATAGAGGACTCGAGCACATTTTTCCTCATAATATGAATCAAAGTTTCTTATGATTACACAACATTGATTGTACTTGTGGTGGAAATTTAAATGTATTATAGTCTAAAGGTAGCATAATCTCAGAGCCCACTTTAGGCCTTCGTGCTCCATGGTCATCATTGTGTTTTCAATGTATATAGGCACAAGTTGTTGTGTTCTGGACACCAAATGTCTCCTGTCTTTGCAGATTATACTTATCTACCTATATTCATGCTGTCTTTGCAGGTTATATTTATCTGCATATATTCACATGTATGTGTAAACATATACACTTTACTTTTAAGGTATCTGGACAGAAGTGTCCCTATTTCTAAGGCCTTTTATGTCATTGGGCTGTAGAACATGTTTCCAGGCAAGATGCTGTTCTTGACTGCTAGACTTTAAGCAGATTGTGATGTTAAAAATGCTTTTTAATTGCTTGGTATTTGTCCTGTATATGGCATGCAGTCCAACTGTTGTTTGCATCCTGGTGTACTTAGTGGTCCTGCTGAGATGAAAGACTGTTTAACGCCCAACGTGGTGGAGAATGCGTATTGTTAGAAGTTCCTTGCCCCCAAATGTTTTGTATTTTCAACCGATGTGTAAGAAACAGCCATGAGGGAGGAAAGGGGA
>JAVCKT010008227.1:0-13689 GCA_032273925.1 Rhynchotus rufescens
GTTGGCACACAGCAGTTTTCCTTCATTCTTGCGCAGTCTTAACCAGTAAAAGAGTTCTTTCTGTGATGGCATTAAGTGGGAGAACCCTCCTAAGAATCCCAAGAGCCACCAAGCTAGGCGACCTGTGTCACCCAGATAGGCTACTATTTGCACAAGTTTTCTTGCACTTTTACAACCTACAGGTTTCGGCCATCCCCTTTCTCCACGCAGAAGCCAGAACTTCCAGACCCAGAAGTTCCAAATTCCTCTGGATGTTAGAGAGCGCCGTGCGGAGCAACCAGCAGTCGCCCCGCTGCACAAAGCGGAGCTGCTGCCCGTCCTGCTGAGGGTCCCGAGTGCCCCGCTGGTGAGGACAGGGCTGGGGCTCTCCATAGCCCCGGGACGGTCACGCTGCACACGCAGAGGTCAGAGCGGGGCCTTCCTCAGAGGGGTGGAACGTGGATGCGCTGGGAACTGCCCTCGTGCTGCTCCGGGATCCTACCCCAACCATAAGGACACTCTGAGGGACAGGAAGGGGTTTAACAGGCAGGCGGGAGCGCCAGGAAAAGGTACAAACCAGAGCTCACAGGGAAGTTTATATGAAACTACAGTTTTGGTGTTTGACGTCCTCCTACACAGGC
Source organism: Rhynchotus rufescens (assembly GCA_032273925.1). Lineage (NCBI taxonomy): Eukaryota > Metazoa > Chordata > Aves > Tinamiformes > Tinamidae > Rhynchotus > Rhynchotus rufescens. The sequence continues at coordinate 621 of JAVCKT010008227.1, forward strand.
TGAAGCATTTGATTGCAACGTTTTTCAAAACCAAAAGGAAATTTAGTTGCAGATCAGCCAAAGAAAAAGAAGAAAAGAGAGAAAGAAAAAAGAAAAAGAAAGACCCTGTCCAGAAGACACCACTGCCAGGGTCTGAGCTTTCCTAAGGGAAGGACTGTATGGCATTTCAGATCATTTACCTAAATAACATCCTCTCCTTTCCCGTTCCACTTAAGCTATCGGCACAGCTTGCTTAACTCTTAGCACACATCTGACACCTTTAAATTCTTTACGAACGTTAAACAGAATTTTTAAAAAATCGTCCTCTAATTTTAATCCTTTCAAATGTTCTTCTGCATTAGGAATTAACTGATGTTAGTGAAAGACAATAGTACATGGACATATGTATCCATATCCTTGTGCTAACATTTTAGGATTTTAGTTGGCTAAAAACTGTAATGCCAATAGCTGACATGATCATAAATTAAAGAATTTTACTGGTTTAAGTAATTTTGTTGTGTTTTCCTTTTTTTTTTTTTTTTTTTTTTTAAAGCAGCACGGCAGCTTGCATTGAAAAATGCAGAAAGAATGATCCTCCTGTATTTTTCTACCCCATAATGCAAGACAAGAAAATTAAGCCATTCTTTCTGGCATTCTAGCCATGTGCTAAAATTTGAAGTTCTTTTCTAAACATGTGCTAAAATTTGAAGTTTGAGTCTTCCTTGCTTTGAATGCCCGTGTTGAAGCTCAGTTCAGGAATGAGAGACAGGGAGCCAAGGGCAGCTGAGGCTGCCTGGCCCCGCAGTGCTGCCTGGGGCGGATGTGCCTGGTTGGAACTCGGCTTCTCGAACATGCCCCTCGTTTCCTGACCTACTGCTTCTTCAGTGATGCACCTACAAGCTAAAGGGAAAGGAGCGGTAGGTAAAGCCCAGCTTAGGAAGGATCTCTCCTTTTTTGAGACAATAAAAGGAAAAAAATGAAGGAAATTTGTAGGGATGGTATCAGACCAGAAACAGCAGGCCAGAATTCTCTAGCTGGTCTTTTCTTCAGCTAACACAAAGATTTTCAAAGCACCGGAGGGTCCCTAAGTCCTCACTACACACTCATAAAACAGTAAACCAGGCCAGCTGTACAGATACCTGTCAGACAAGACTTTCCTCTGAGCTAAAAAAAAAAACCTGAGACCTTCCTGTCCACATTAGTTTAAAAATATATATATACATATATTTTTTTGCATACTGATTTCCTGAATAGTAAGTTAATTATAGACTATTTAAATTACAGTCATCTTCTATATTGCTCAGAGTTTTCAGTTTTCCTGGCACTTCATTTTCATACCCACTTCAAGCAGAAACACCGACTAATTTTGAAAGGCCTTTCATTTGGCCGCATTACCCTCAGGAAAACGGCAAGTAGTCTCTTTTGGGAAGTTCAGACTGATTGCCAGAGCAAGAACAGGCGCTGGTTTTGAGCAAGAACTTTCTGATTTTTAAACAAAACGGTCATGTTCCATGATGATGAAGAATTTCCTTCACTTGATGGGAGTCACGGTTTCACAGAGCAGGAAAGTATTAATGCTGGCGCAGGAGGCCTGCTCAGGCTCTCAATAACGACGTTTTCCGGGATCTCCTACATAAAATCCCGATCCCTACCAGAAGTGAAATGACCCCCGCAGGACTCAGAAGACCCCTGCTGCACAGGAGCACTCCCCATTTCACCCATCACGGCGAAGTGGGACAGGGCTGCACTTTCAAATCCATTTGCTGCCGTTCTGCGGGAGGAAGATCTCCAGTGCACGAGAACATCCCAGAGACATCCCAGAGGCACCACGAGCGCTCTCCTCCGCAGCGCCTTGAAACAAGAATCGCAAGTGACTTTCAGGCTGTTTGTGGTAGAAAAGTGAAACCAGCTGCTGGATCCCGTTGGATTTCTTCCTGGAGACACGGACTGCTGCCGGCAGGACTCGGCACCACCACCAACGGGTATCCAAGAAGGCACCGCTGTCGGTGCCCAGCGGAGACGCGGCAGGAGGCGGCTGCGTTCCAGCAGGTTGCTCTCCGGGCAGGACACCCCTCTTAGCGAGGCCCAGGGGCCCCGCAGGATTTCCCCCCAGGCAGGATCAGAACAGGCGTTTTTGGCACCAGCTCCACAGGGACGCTGGGGCCCCCACATGTGGCAGCACCAAGGCCTGCGCCCACTTGCTCAGGGGCTGTCCCTCCCGCTGGCACTTATCCAAGGCCTGGGGGAGAGTGAGGAAACGGATCCTCGGCTGCAACCGCTGCGGCACGGCCTGCGCTACACAAAGCTTCAGGTAGTTTCTTTTCTATGAGAGCACAAAGATGTAGGCATAAACAAAAAGCCGAGAACACATCCTTTGGGGAGTCGCCCATCACCCTCTCAGGGCTGCTTAGCTAAGCGGGAATCCAGCAGCTCCGCGTGTGGGAGCCGCTGGCCCTCGGCTCCCTCTCAGGCTTCGCCCTTTTCCAGGGACTTCCCACGGAGGCAGCAGGGCTGAGGGGAGCCAGAGGGCCCGGCCAACCCCTGGCAGCTGCTGAGACCTTCCCGCTGCCTCCCCTTTCCTGGAAGAGCCTCCAGAAGAGGGAATCCTCCTGCCCCGCAGCGCCCTGCCTGCAGGTACCAGGTAATACCCCATAACCTGCAAGGACCCGGAGCGAGCTGACCTGGCGCTGCTTTGAGGAACAAAGAGGCAGGTCTCCCACAAGGCAGTAATGCACCACATGGAAACACACACTGTTGGACAGCTTAGAAAAACATGTTTTCTATTTATTTAAAAATAAGTTTGTAGTTACTACATTGCAGTGACAGTAATTCTTACACATACATTCTAGTTTGTATAAAAAGGATTCAAAGTATTATGCATCAAAACTAACATAGAAAGTGTCCACATAACAGTAAAGAAATTTCCAATCAATATGTACAAAAAGAAAGGGCACTGTTATCCTGGTGAGATACTTCAGGTTATAACATGATAATCCAGATTCCTGGAAAGAAAAAACAAAAAACAAAACAAATAATAAAAAAAACCCTTTGATAAAGCCAAAGAATTATAGTTTTGAAAACTGTTTGTTACTCATTACATACAACAGATTCGTGTGTTTTACATAATTCTGTACAAAATAAGTGTAATTTTTAATCTGAAAATGTGTCAGTTTAAAAATTAACCATTCTAGGCAATTTCCTTAGAGTTGAGCTCCATTTTGCTTATATTTAAACATTATGACAGAATTCACTCAAGATTGTTATCCAGTTGTCTGCCATGGTTTTGCAGTTTTAGTATGGTCCAAAAATGTAACTTCCGTATGGCCTCGGTATTAGAAACCACCACGCAACGTTGCGAGCACAGCACAGTTCATCACATAGGCCTGCGGACACAACAGGCACTTACAGTAAATGTCTTTACCCTCCCCGTTTGTTTGACCTTGTGTTTTGTTCTTTCAGGGCAGCAGAACTGCCTACATCGTCACGTTCCCTCCTGACACAGTACTGCTTGCATTACCTGAAGTGAATTTCCTGATGTATTTATCTGCATTAAAAGGGATCCAAAAGCTCTACCTGTCTCGCTACCTACCTAAGCTACGTTTATTCACCTCCGCCTTGCTGCGGCGTATGAGGTTCCCTGTTGAGTGCCTTCCACAGCCTTGCGGAAAGAAAGCAGGGAAACAGAGACCCCCCTTTTTCCCTGCAGTTTCAGCTGCCTTTAAGCGAGCTCTCCCGGAGCGCTGGCTCCCTCCTGTACGAGGCTGCAGGATGAGGGGCGAGGGCGCCGCTGCAGCGGGCCCCTTGCAGCGGAGGGCAGCCCACGGGTGCTCGATACCCACGGGGGGTCAGTCCCGGCCCACCCGGGGACACCTAACACACCTTCTTCTGCGTATGAACAGGCAGTTATATACAAGTGATTTACAGCAGAAAACAAACAGCCCTTTTATCAGCCGAATATCTAGGTCCCCTTGGAAACCAATCTGGTACAAGAACTTCGGGGAAACGGAGACAAAATATATTATATAGTAATTCTACACCAGTCATTTGTTTTCATTAGGTAGTAAACAGAAAATGAGCTTTTGCTGCTTCCAGGTAAGGTTTTAATGCCCTCTACCTTCTGTTTCGCAGCACTTTTAAGAATTGTAATTAAATTCTTTTTAAGCACTCAATTAAGTTAAAAAAAAAACTTTTTAAAAAATATATATATTCTTTTTTGGTAAAACTACCTACTACCTTGGGGTAAGGTAAGGAGTCAGGACCCACAGCAGTTTTTTGTGATATGGCTGAACCTTGACTGACCAGCAACAGTTAAAATTACCTCAGCAGGATTCAGGTACTGGAAACTACATGTGGAGGTTGCTGAAACTGAGGTTAAAAGCTCCCAGGCTCCAATACAAGGCGCATGTTTGGGGCGACGGGGTCCCACTCAGCTCGGCCTGCTGCTTCGCTGGGAACAGCCAGGCAGCTCCCAGGTGCCCCGGCCCAAATCACCCGCTGAAGCCCTGACTTGTAGTCCTTGATCCAGCCAACGCAGCAGGAGATTTGACACAGCTGTGTGAGAACTGTGACAAGCCTGAAGTTATCCAATGGACAGACTGTTTTTTTGTGTTGCATCCATTTGTTTTTTTGGTAAGGCAAAAGCCTCTGGCACAGAATCAAAACTGGTACTTGAAAAATATTGGTACAGCAATACAGTAAGTTGCCTCTATACTACAATTTGTCTTTTATAGATACTAATATATCCTACGAGCTGCATCAGGGTCCTTTACCAATTAACAGCTTCACAAATATTAAGCCATAGTAACACTCAACCAACTCAACCGTACAAGCCTAAGCAGGAGCGCACGGCACAAGCACAAGGCGGACACTGTACAACAACCGCAGCCACCCTCGCGCAGCAGCCGCCTCGCTGCAGGAAGACGTTTCTCCGCACGGCTGCGGCCCCGGAGCGGCGCAGCGACCGCGGCCGCCGCCTCCCTGCGGGCTCGGATCCGCAGGGACCGGAGAGGCAGAACCGGAGCTCGGCCGGCGGGTGACGAGAGCGGAGGGGCGGGAGGCGGCTGCCCCGGCGCGCGCAGGGACACGCGGCCTCCTCGTGGCGAGGCCGGCGCAGCCTCCGCGCGCGCGAGGCGGGCGCCGCACGGAGCTGCGCTTCCCAAATCACTGCGAAACACCAGGAGTTTATTGCTCACATTCGGAAACTTTAAAAAGAAAAGTCAGGACCACAAGCTCTTGTTTTCCGCGTCGATACAGTATTTTGCAATGGCAAATAATGGGTTCTTCCCAAGCAAAATGCACGCAGGCTGATGGTGACTGAAGTCCCATAAATAAAAACGTTGGCAAGCTAGTGAAGCTAAATTATAAAAATAGAATTTTTAAATAAATCTGGTATTAACTTCTACTAAAATTTTTAGTGTTGCTTCTATTAAAAAAAAGGCTGACCCAAATGATGCACAATTCATTTTAAAGGAAAACTGATAATGCGCCTGGGATGAATTAAAAAAGGAACAGGCTAAAGTCACTAGTGTCAGTGGGCGGGAAGCAGCACCCTTGTTCCGCAGGTAAGGCCTTCTCTTCTCGTCAAATTAACACGTGTGATTTTCTACCTACTGTTATGGGAATGCATATTATTTTAGCCTCCAAAATTTACATACAAGGTATTTTCGGTATATAAATATATACATAAACATGCCATATAAAACATTATTACAAACGGAGTAAATACAGAAGTTGAATTTTAGATATAATCTATTTCATATATTACAATGCAGATAACATCAGGAAATTACACATTTTCAAATGATTGCCTTCATCAGTGAGTTCTCAAGAAATGAAGAGGCCCAACGAGCTGGCCTCGCAGCGCCAAGCTGTCTTGTGACTGTACAACCATCGCTTCCCATCGGACTGCATGTTTTGTGACTCCAGTTTAATTGGAAAATAAGGAAAGGCATTCCAGAAAAAAACAACAATGCAAATGAAACACAAACCCTGCTGCCCAAAGTCGTAACCAAAGCACATCAGTGAGGATCTGGAAAACACCTGACTCGGCTTCTGTAACAACCAGTGTAACAAACTCTGTTAACCAACCACGTACGGTGGATACCAATTTGCCATCCAAATCAGCCTATTCCTACTCCTCTCCAAGCCAAACACCAACATTTAAGCTTTTTTTTTTTTCCTTCTTTTGCAACAGAGAATAGAGAGAGGAGAGAGTTAGGTCCCAAAGAAGGGAGCAGAATCCACGGGGATCCACGGCCCCCGCTGGGGCTCCCGCTCGCCCTTCTCCTAGATCCCAGGCAGGGTCGCGCACACAGATTCCTTCCCCACGACCCAAAGTTCCCAAACTAGATGTAATCTGCAAATTTGGGTTACATTTTTGTACCATACCAGACCTCAGAAAATACTCCTGCTGCTGGATTTTTTTTTCCTTAAAATTGGACAAGAAGTTTTAAGTGATAGAAAATGGTAATAAAGTTTGTTTGTAAAGGTATAAAATAACTAAATGTACCATAAACAAATAAATAACTGCTTTTCTTTTCCATAGCAGTACATATAGTAATACATTCCCCTAAGTCATATAGGTATCATTTACAATAGACAACTTAATTTTACTAAGGATGCAAGAAATAATAGAATACAAGGCACAATCATTAAATGTAATCTTTTCTTTAGGGTGTATATTGACTAATGTCAGCGTGATATACCATAAAAAGTGCAGAAAAACACAATGTGCAATGAGACCACTGTATAAAACATGATTGCATAAAAAGTGATTTGGCCTTTTTAACCTTAATAATTGAAAATAACCAATCTTCCCCTTAAAATTAAACTAGAAAGTATGACATTTTAAAATTTATTTTCAATTCTAGTGCTATCTAAAAAATCCTGAAAAAAAGGAATTTTTACCTGGGTAACATTTTCTATGTGTTTATGTATATAGTAATATACACACACACATACACACACTGTTCTTTGTAGGTCGTTTTTGAGCCTTTTCAGCATGTCTGAAGTTGTAGAAACAATGATTTATCCGGACCAGAAGGTAAACACTGCAGTTCCATACCTGTCCTGTGGTTTTCTTGAATCCTTTAACCAATTACACATTTTGTTCAAAACATCTCTGTCAAAGGACCCCACCAGTGCATTATTTTCTACCGTAAGTACCAAGAAGGAGACATCTCAGAACAATGTTGACTTACAATTTCCAACGAGACACAGCTTTTATCACTGCAAACTGGATGCTGGACTGACACTCCAAAAGAAAGGAAGGGAGGAAAAGAAAGGGTTTTCCACTGCACTGATTCTCAGTCTTTGGCACAATAAACAGAGATTTAGTGATTGATACAAGAATCAAGGTCTGAAAAATTAGACATTAGTCAAACTTTTTCCAATGTGGATATATATATAATTGAGATTACATTTTTGCTATGTTTGGCAGAACTTGGATAAACCAACAGCCTGTGCTAGGCTTCTTTTGCAGTTGAATGTTCCATCAGTACTGAAATCAAACATTTTCAGATTAGCAAAGTTTGGTATTTTTGCATTTGCATTTGATAGAAAGGTAAGTGAATTACTGCCACTTTATGCCAAAATCTGCCTTCCTAGGAGACTTGACTTTACAATCATTAAAACTGTACCTTGTTTGGTCAAAAATAGACTTCTGTTCTCAGTTTGTGGCATTAGCAGTTCTATCACCTTTTTAATTGTGTGGAGATAATACGCACTACTCAAGAGCAGAGTAATTCTCAATTCTGTAAGTCAGTCAGAAATTGCTTCGATCATTCTCAACCATGAACAAAACGCCTGTTGAAATGCATAACCTATTTGGAGGGCAATAAATAGCAAAAGTTTAAAATATATATTTCTTTCAAAGAACGTTCTTTCAGTTTATTTTTTGCTAAATTTTTCTCCCCAAATCAGAACACATTCTTCTAACCCATAATAGCAGCAGGGAAGCAGAAGCCTGCGTTCTGCTCGGTCCTTAACTGTACCTGCCCCACAGCATTCTGAAGTGAAACCCTTGCTAAAAATCACCAACCGATTAAATTGGCCTTTGCTTTTTCAGTCAACTTTCGGACTCTGCCTCGGCTGGACGTCCCGAAAGTCAGAGAGGTGTCTTCGAACAACAGCTGCCTTTGCTCTTCCTCAGAGTCATCCTCGTTGTAAAAGGCTGTCCTCCTACCCTGGTTTCTAGTTCTCATGTGAGGTTCAGAATCTTTAAGCTCTTCAGACCCCTCCTCCATAGGCTCATCCATCTTCTTCCTCCTGCTCCTTGTTTGCATTTTAACGTTGGCAGGAACTAAAAGGTCCGAGCCTGGTTGATGCTGCTTCATCTTTCTTTTGGGCTTCCTACCCCCACGGCCTTTTCTTTGCAACAAGTCTTCCTTCACGTTGTTTTCAGAAAGGGAATTGCAGGACGCAGTGGAGGCCGACGCTTCCTCTGGTGGACTCCTCGTGGGCTGGACCGTGTTCTGCTCTGCAGCCCTCTGCTCAGCAACTTGCAGCTTTTTGGGTTTTCGGCCTCTTTTCTTGTGCACCACCTGGCAGCTACTGTTGGTAGAGTTGGTCTCCACCTTGGGTTTCCGCCCGGGCCCTCTCTTGACGGGCGGCTTCGCAGGGGGCCCCCCGTGCCCGTTCACCTGGACGCTGCCGGCCGCCGCGGCGCCCGCCTTGCCCTCTGCACGGAGAAAGGAGAGTCAGCGCCGCGCGGCACCCGCACCCGCGCCCGCCAAGAAAACACTGCCAATAACATGGTAACTACGGATAAAATGAGGAACAGTGGCAATAAAATGAGAAACAGTGACTGCCGGATTGTCAAAAGCTGAGACCCAGCGATGAGCTGGGCTTTATCACCCAGTGATAAAGCTTCAGCAAGTACTGTGGGATGCGGCACTTCCACTTGACACACTGGGGAACCTCTCTGTGCTTTCCATGTCAAATAAATACTCAGTTCAGGAGGAATCCTGGAAAGCATTTGTCCACAAAAATGGGTATGTTTAAAATTTCATGCCAAGTCACATGAGGAGACCTTCGCCCTCAAATTTTCCCCTGCTGTTGCTGAGAACTGAAACATTACTTACATTCATCATTTTTCAACTACAATTCCACTCTACTCTTCTTTGTCTTGAGAAGCAGCTAGGGCTTTTTAAATGCGCATGCAGTTGTTTCTCCAAGAGTGCAAGAGGGTGCAATACTCTGCATGGACTACCAATGCCAGGGCAGAATTTAACACACTATTTAGATCTAACAACATTGCACCCTAAAATGCCCATTTTTTCCCTCAACATACAGTACCACAGTAGTAGAGATCTAGCAAGCACAGTTCATGCCACAGCTGCTGGATGAGCAATAAAGCCTTTGCAGCTGGGGGATCTGTCTCCACAGCAGCCTTGAGTTCAAACTCAAAACTGAACCCCATTTTGGAAGAGCAAGTGATCTTAGCCAGAAAATTACATGAAACTAGGGCTCTGGAATCATAGAATTCATCACTTCTGTACTTACACTGAAAACATCACACTTCCAGTAATCCGAATTAAGTTATATGTTAACATGCCAAAACTGGTATGATTATACCATGGATATGGTTTTAGAATTCAAAACCCTGCTAACTGTCTAGCAAGGAACTAATATCCATTATATCTTCCTATTCCATTAAATCATAATACATACTAATTTCCTCACCCTAAAACTATGAAGACTAAGGTGTAACTGCAGCTGCTACGTCACTACCTGGGGGATAAAATGTTCCAAAAAATCCTTACCTTGTTGATTAACAGTGGATGACTTGACTTTGCGTTTGATTTGCTTCTCTTTTTCAGGATTTTCTTTTGTGGTGTTATTCCTAGTGTTATGACCATAATCAGATTGAGTAGGAACTGGTAAAATATTCTGGTTCTTGGAATGTTTGGTTGAATTCTCTAGTACTAAAAAGACCAAAAATAAAAAAAGAGAAAACTTGAATTATTCATTTTCAATGAGATTCCAGCCCTTTCAACCTTTTCTGGCTCAAAGAGAAGTCAGTCAAGCTCTTCTACACAAGAACCTGAAGCAGCGATCTAGGAGTGCAAAGGTTTCAAGCAGTGATCTACAAGTGAAAAGACTTCATGAGTGAAACAGCACAGCACAATTTTGCTCACTTTTCCTCTGATGAACCTTAAAGTCCTACAGCTTAAGCACTTGGGACCAGTCTTCACAGAGACAAGTTAAGTTAGCTGGAAGGGCGCCAGGCTGACGCTCACAAACGTTCACAGGGCTCTCTGTCCCCTTGCACTTACCCGACTTGCCCGCCGCCGCAGCAGTGTTTGGCTTTGCAATTAAAGGCTTTATGGTGACAGGCTTCCCTGCTGCAGAAGTGGAGGGCTGCTCTGGGACAGCCCCGTCTGTCACTGCCCTGTTGCTTCTAGTCCGCACTAGGGACGAAGCTTCGGCCGCTTTTCCGTTCATTTGAGCCGGAACTTGTCTCTGGGCTGCCGACCTCACGGGTGCCGAGGATGACGAGGGGGCGGCGCTATCTGCCTTCGGCTGCGGTTTTATTAATCTCCTCTTTCTCTCAGGGCTGCAAAAGGAATAACAGCATGTCAACTGGGTGACTACTTTTTTATTTTATAGGAATAAATAAAAATTGAATTGAGGGAGTAAACGGATCATGTCTGTATGCAATATGTTAAAAATATGACATTTACTGTGGAAATTCACATAGTTGTGAGCCTCTGCAAAGTGGATCTTTAGTGAAGGATCACAGCAAATGCTGTAGTTACATGGCAAGCATGATGCCACCGCTACCCTAATGATGCTCTTTTATTGCACATGTTTAGCAGTCATTCAAATTTTAAGCACTTGCACTAGGATAGTGCCAGTTCAAGTTTACAAACCTTCCACATCATAGGGACTGGCATGTCAAATCTATCCTTCTGCAATATAGGGAATAGTATAGGAAGTATTAAAAAAAAAAAACAAAAAAAAACCACACTAAGTTTAGGTATGTCAAACTTGCAGCACATTCCACGAGCACTGTAAAGAAATGAACGTACCTGGATGCAACACTGCTTGACACGGAGCTGCTTCTACTTCTTTTCTTCCTTCGTTTCTTTATGGTGTTTCGTTTATGAAAGCGCAGGGCAGATTTGTAATCTGACAAGATAGAGCTTATATGCTCCTCAAAGAAGGCAGATAGGCGCAAGCTCATGCTGTAGATCTGTACAAAGAGAAGCCAGCAAATGAGCAAGTTCTATACTCTTCCAAAGCACCATTACACTTCTTTATCATTAATCGTAGCTAGACAAATGTATTTGATAACATGGGAAAGCTGTAAGCAAACCTAAAGCTGCTCTCCATGAACTTGCACCACTGCAGGTGCAGGCTGGCACTGCTCAGCTGCACGGCTCAGGAAGAGGGACTATCTGAGACTGTTTTCCCCCCAAGCGGGAGGAAGGAACCACCTGAGCAGCCATCCTGGCTCGGGCACTTTCCAGCAGCCTTTCCAGAACCGATTCCCTTCCAGCTTCAGCAGAGACCCTTAAAAGCATTTACTTTGGCAAACCTATGCTCAAAATAACCAATTTTCTTCTGCATTAAGTTGCATCCATACACCTTATATGGGGGTCAATTTCCTGCCCTCTGACGCTGGCCAAAGGACAGGACACTGATTAAACCACTGAACAGTCTCCCTTGCTAATTCCCCTACTAAGGAACCTGCCCCTGCACTGTAAAACTCTCATGATCCACCTGCCGTTCACAGCAGTCAAACTTCACCAGCAGGGTGAATTCTCGTCTAACACTGGGTATTTTGTCCAACACCTAAACCACAGCCTCGGGAGAAGGATGGATCTGTGAGGGCTGCCCCGCTCACAGGGAGAACCAGCACTTGTGGCGTCTGCTCCCGCCGGGCTCCGCAGCCCGAGCCCACCTGGGGGAAGCGGCGGCAGCTCCGCCGTGCGCAGGGCCCCCCAGCAGCAGCCCCCCAGCAGCTTCCCCCGGTGTATTCCATATAAATGGCTCTGTTATCCTAAGGGATCTGCCACAATCTCATGAACCAGCGAACAGCGGAGAAATTTTCTGTCTGCTCCTAATTCCACCTTAACCAGATGTCGTTATTTGGGCTTTGGGCAACTTCAGAATTGGAGGAGTTGGGACATGAGTTTTGTGTTCTGAACATCTAGTCTCTTCTCACAAATACCTTCTGAAATATCACTACTCTGCACACAATCACATTTCTACAGAGCAATCCTTCAGTGTACTTTTCCCTCTAGATCAGCTTTCACATTTATTTTCTAACTACGTGTGCAGAGCATCAGAACTTCAGACATTTCAGCAGCGTACATCCTTTTTCTGTACAAAGCTATACTACTCAATCAAAAATATTCCCATTTGAACACCACCAATAATTAAACTTGTTTTCAAGGCAATCACTTAGAGTATTTCTGTTGTTCTATCTTGTATTGTTCAGTTAAGCTTTCTTACAAACAGAAATCACAAAAATTAAATCTTACCCTTGACCTTTTACTGGGCGTGTAGGCTTTGGAATTGCTGAAAATAAGTCGCACATCTTTACATAACTCCATGGGTGACTCATAGTTGCCAGCTTCCAACGTTTCTCGAACAGTAGCAAAATCCATTGGCGTGTCAATAATATCTCTATAATCCTGTTGTAAAAGAGCAAAGCAACCAATTACAGGTTTTTTTTCAAGTCTTGATATATCTTTTTTTTTTATTGAAGTAAGTTTCATAATTTCGATTTAAAACCATACTGTCCTCTTCAAATAGGACCACTAAAAAAATTGCTTCTTGTAGTCCTACATACTCAAATTCCTGGTGAACACCCTTAACAGGTGCCAGTTTAAATGCCAACCCATACAAGATCTAATCAACTTTGTAAACAGATTTACCAAAATACATGACTCATTTTTCTGGTTGCTGAACCACTGACATTCCACGATGAAGATAAACTGGGAACTGGGATATAAAAATGCAATGAAAAGCTCTCTGAATGGTTTAGCATGTTTAACTTAATACTAAGCCTAAAATATAGTATCTTTAACAAAAAAAAAAAAAAAAAAAAAAAAAAAAATTGGAAAAAAATTTTTTAATTTAT
>JAVCKT010008228.1:0-10960 GCA_032273925.1 Rhynchotus rufescens
AGCTGCTATCAGTGCTAAAAAGGAAATGATGAATTATTTTATGTGTAGTTTATTCATTCAAATTTGTGTCCCATTTTGGTAGAGCACTGAATTTGGTGATATAAAGTATCACATTCAGTGATATGTTGTCTGAAAATTCACTAGCTAATAATAATTTGTAGCCTGTGGGTTTCTAACTCATTGTCCGCTTACTGCATGGAAACACAAGGTTCCCACAGGAACAGAGCTCTATTAAAGAGAATATATTTCAAATCTCAACAATCTTAAACATTTATTGACTCTCAAGCACACTTAGTGTGAATCTTGGTAGTGAAATATGAACACACATTATCTAGCTATTGTTTACTAACTTTTATTGCTTAGGCTTGTGTCTGACTAGAAGTATTTAATTTACTACAAAAATAAATCATTGTGTTATTGAAAGAAAATGTAGGCAGAGGAGTCCTTTTTTATAGTTAAATGAGGTGGAGGCAGAGAGACTTTTTGCATTTCAGTTTAAAATTTTAGATAAAGACTTCAGTTTAATTAAAACAGCAATTCAAAAAATGTTACATATTCAAATATTGCTAAGTGCTGCTTTAGATTTCAAAGGTAAAAGAAGGCAAAATGAGTACCTGGTGGTAAATATTACTTTTTTTTTTTTTCCCCGAATAATAGCAGCCTTCAGTGACCAATTAAATAATGGTACCTTGTTATTGTCCGAATATGTTACTTCCTCAAAGCAGTATTTTCAAAGTAAGCCTGTTCTAAACTTTAGTGACATATCAGATGATTGTGATCATTCACCGGAACCCCATTCATAATACAATAGTCCGGGAGCTTTTCCAGCCAGTTTATAGCAATGGATTGAGATGTAACATCTCTCGTACAGACACACACTCTTTGATTTGGAGCCTTCCAGTGATAGAGAGCTCACAGTATTTATAGATATATCATTCCAGTGCTCATTAATAGAAGTTTGCACCTTTTCCCTAGCTTCAGGGAAACTGCAGTTTCAGATTGTATTTTGTACCATTTTTCTAGCAAAGTTAATTTACTTACAGATCTAAGATTAGTGCTTGCTGTCTCAACTGGAGCATTGTCTTTCGCAGCTGAGTAACTCTCACGTAGCAGCATTTTTGTCATTAAGATTTTATTCCAGGAAGCTGAGCTGCGTTTAGAGGTTGCTCTTGGAGATAGTTCTGTTGGACTGCTTACTTATATAACATATACAATCAGCATATAAATGATGTATTTCCCTTGCTGTTGTGCACCTATCCTACAAACTAGTCCAAATTAAGCTGTTCAGTAATGTCTTCCTCACTACTCCAGCAATTTGCAGTTTAGCTAAGCATTCCTTTTTTTTTTTTACTACATGTTTTTCTCCATTATTCTGAAAAGAAACTAAATAATGTCAGGCCAAGATTTGTAGCCTCCTGCTTCCCTACCCATTAAAAAAAATTACCTGATGATAATAACGCATTTACAATTGCTTCTTTATGGTCTTTTTGTGGTCAGATTGTAATCAATTCAATATGAGCTATACTGACTTTATGTAATGTTTGTGTCAGAATGCAAAGAAGAACAGTTATAAAAAGTCTTTAGTGTTCACAGCAACTTTATCAACTAGTAATATCATAAAAATATACAAAAATATTTTAAAAGTAACATGTTTGATAAATATTATTCTCAATTTGCATTATTATTATCTAAGTATGTGTGGTTGTATATATATATATATGTATATAAACACATTTATTATATTTTAGCTCCTAGAAGAGAATTTCAGAACGGTGAATAACCAAGGTCACTCCATTTACCTACTTAAATATTGACACAATTTTTTGACAGGTAGTGATACAATGCGCAATCAGTTTTCTTTAAAATGTTCTGAAGAACATAGAAAAATTCTCTAAAGTGTGCTGGTACATATGTTATTTCTTAATCTGTAAGACATTTATATCTAAGTCTTAATAGAGATTGTTTTTGATAGCAGAGTACAGTCATGCTTGCTGACGCTGACTAAAATGCAATCTCTGCAGTCATATAGGATATAAATAGATGCATCAATAGCAGGAACACAAAATTTAGCAATGATTATTAATGCTGGTGTATGAAGCAGCAACAAGACCAGCTTTGTAGGAGTAATAAAAAAGAAAGGTAATTAATCATTCACTGCTGAGCTACTTCCCAGGAAACAGGTTTGTTTGCTGCACACTGGACTGAAGCAATTGCTTGGAGAGTGGGTAGTTGGAGAGCTCTTCTCCCTGCTGTAGAAACCAGTAAGTGAAACAGACAAAACAGGAAAGTTTACACTTCATGAAAAGAAGTGATGTTATGTAAAAGAGTCGGGAAAATTGTCTTTTTAAAAGAAGGAGTGGATGAATGGATGCTGCCACCTAATTGCCACATGTCAAGTGTCAGCCACTGACAAAGCTAAGAGGTTACTGCTGGAAAATTTGCATGTAACAGCTTTGCAAAGCATAGGAACCAGTGCTTTTGAGCATGTTTATTACTACCATTTTGTTCTCCCTGTTTCAGCACCCTGTTACAAGCACCCTATTACAAACAAAACCCCTCTAGCAAAGCCAATGAGGTTCCTTACACTCCTGCACACACACATATGCGCCACTGCCGCGGCTGTAAGTTGAAGTACAGCCTCGCTCTTACTTAAATCCTGCTGTTGGATATCAGCAGTGCCAGGTATCTGAGTCACCCCCAAAAAATTCAGTCCCTCCTTGGATAGAATAAGATGTATTCTGACAAAAAAAAAAAAAAAAAGATTACAAGGCAAATGTCCTTCAATCTTTTACTGTTTTCTCTCTCCCTCTTTATTTCTCGCTCTCTTCTTTTTAAATCAAGTATTTACAGAGCACTTTTTTAATATTTAATGATTCAAAGCATTTTTTTTCTGAAGGAATGTTCTTTTTACTATCCTGTGATAGTGTAAAGGCCCCTCTACATAGAGGAATTTTGTAAAATATTGTTCACAGTTTACAGCTGTTAGGCAGTGGAGTGTTTTCGTGTAGCAGCTCTCTTGTGCAAGAGTTGTTCTCCAACAGTTCTAAAACACAGTCAGCCTTTTACCATGTCAGTGTCCCCAATAGCAGGAAAAGGTGGTTTTTGTAGTTGCAGTTGTTGTTTTCTCTTGGGTATCCGCGTCAGGGCTGCCACACTTTTGTAGTGGGATGGCTCTGTCCACACGGCGTGTTATTTGGCTGGGTACCCATATGGCCTTGACATACTTTGTCCTTTTTTTTCAATTTCAGATATCTGAGATCATTAAAGGACTTCTTGTAGCCTGACAGAGTCGTATTTTTTGACATAGTACTGTCGGATCTATGGCAATGGGACTTTGGAGAGAGTAAGGCTTGCTTGGTTCCTGCAGTGGGTGCCCTGATGCGATGCACTGGGGCTAGATCCTGCAGTGATCTGTGGTATCAGCTGGGCCCAGTGTTTTTGTTCAAGTCAACCAGGTGGCTTGTTTGAGAAGGGACTCAAAAGGCAAACTAGCCCCTGCACAGTGTGGACTGGCACTTGGGCTGCACAGAGAGTGACCCAAAATGATAAATATAGACAGGAGGAGGTTTTTTTTTTTTTAGACTTTTTATTTTTTTTCTCCAAAAGCAATGAGGACTTGCCAATGCTTCAACTAAATAGCGTTAAAGCAACAAGAGAATTACTCAGAGCTAGTGTTGATAAGCAATAGCTTCAATTTCTTTAACACAGGCATAGGTAGGGCTTTTCCTGTACTGCCAGATCTGATGAGTTTTCATATTCTTCCTCCTCTTCCCATATTTACATTTGTCTTTTTAATTTTGCATCTTCAAATAATGGTACTCTGGATGTGCAACCCAAGTTTGAGTTAGAGCCTGAGTTCTCTTCATTCCAGAACTCCAGAGCTCAGGAGATGGATCCTGAAACACTGATTCTGACAGAGGTCTAGTATTTTTTCAAGTAAGTGTTTTGATTCATATCAGAAGCATATTCCTAGATTTTTTAAAAAATACATTGGATTGATAATCATAGAATCATTATGGTTGGAAAAGACCTTTGAGATCATAAAGTCGAGTCTATATAATGCAGAATAGAGATTTTGTTTATTGTTTGGTTGGTGTATGTGATTTTTTACGATATTAAATGAAGTTTCTTGGTGGAAACAAACAAATGGAGACTTCACATAGCTCTTATATGGAGACTGTCTTGCTGGATCTGTCCCTGTGTGTGCCTCATCTTACTGTAATCTTGAAGTATTTCTATATTATGACTTTTATTTTCATCCATTTGCACTTCAGATTTGAATTTCGCTTATGTGATTTTCCTACTCCAAGGAACCTCCTCAGAGACTTACTTTTGCTTTGAATTTCTTAGACAGGAGCAACATCCTTGCTCAGATTTCAGGCCTCCTGCACTGGCTTTCCATTCAGCCACTGTTCAGGGAGAAACACTTAGAGAAAGGCTTTTCAAGCCAACATATACCAAAAACCTTGATACTCTTATGCTAGTGTTAGCATTAGTTTTCCCTTTTGAAAGTTTTTTTTTCAAGATAGCCTTCCCATTGCCTCTTTCTTTTGTCACACTCCTCCTTCATTTGGAGCCCATCAGCTCACTGGAGCACAGGAATTATGGCACTTTCTGAAGATGTAAAGGTTACCTAATTATCCTTCATACTTTTCTTTCCTGTTGTTCCTAAGCACAGTTGTTTACAGTGCCTTGTAAATCCATGTGACAGCTCCTGTCTGTTAGAGCTCCAGTCCTCACCATCCGCACTTATCTGTCTTACAGCTACTCTCTATTATCTGTCTAGCTGCCTTTCTGTCACTTTTCTGTCTTTCAGTCTGCTGGAAGGTCCACTGTCTGATGGATGTCAAACTAAAATAACTAAAGCGTGTAGCTGAGAGACAGAACGGAGATGGTATTAGAGTTTCTAGCCCTTTTATACCAAAAAGACAACTTTTTACAAATTTTTGGAGGAATTTGCCCAAAGAAATGGAAGTAAAAAGAAAGAGTTGGAAGATTCTCTGCCTTTTTTATCCTCCTGCCTTGTGATTAAAACTTTTGCACTGATCTTTCCAGTCAGTCCAGTGAAGAAGCCTTGGCATATTTCCCTCTAGCCAGGAGAGGACAGAAATTGCAGCTCCTGCTCCAAGGATTTGGGTAAAAAACCCAGAGAGGAGCTGAGACAGGACTTGAAAGAGAAGAACAGATGGTGAAGACAGAGCATATCCCAGGCTAGATGCAGACCAGGGAGCAAAACTAGGTACAAAATAAATTTCTGGGCATGGCGTTAAGTAAGAAAGGAACAAAGCTATTAAATATCCATGTATTAAAGGTATGTGAATGAACAGTTTATCTTGACAATATGCTTCTGGACATATATATGATACATGATTTAGTTCCAGAATCAATTCGGCACTTTGACTAATCATATTAGTTGCAGCTATGCTGTGTTTGAAGGGTTATGACACTCTAACATTGTGGCATATTATCTTATAATCTGAGATAAGCAATAAATCTTCCCTTATCTAAGTCTTGTCCTGTTCATTTTTTAAGTGTATTTTTGTCAAAATGATCTTATCGAGCTGATGGCAGAGAGAATGATCCATCCTATCAGATAAAAGAGCAGCCAGCCTCATGAGATACACGTGAGACTTCTATGGAAGAAACCTGGCAAACCAGTTCTCCTTTTGTGTCCAAGCACCAGCAAGGTAATCACAGCAAATCCTAATCCTTTTTGAAGTGGTGCTGATGCACCAACCAGTACCAAGCGCTGGGGATGGATATCACATCCCTCCCACCGTGTCAGAAAGAGTAGGGCTGGCCTGAATGTCCAAGAAAGGAATAGGGTCAATGGAATAGGGACAAGTGAAGCTAAGGTGGCAATAGTCTTCCCATGGGCACTGCTAGCAATATAACACTCTTCCACCAGTCCTTCCTCACCACATCCCCTACTAACTTTTCAAATAGAGTATGGCCCCACACACCTGTAGCTGCCCCTGTTGCCCCTGTAGTCACTGAACTGCCAGTTGTACCCTGACCCCTGAGTGTGTTTGCTGCTGTTTGATCCCGTGATTAAAGAGAGAGGGATGAAATAAGGCTGCCAAAACTTGCCTGACTTTGCAACCTGTAATAATTGGGTTTTGTTCCTGCATAATGGAGAATACTGAGGAGTAACAGAAGGACATATACCAAGTCTCAGCTGATGAAGAGTAAATAAAAGCTCTGTAATAAAACAAATAAATGAAAACTAAAAGAGTAAAACAATAAAGCAGGAAATAACAACAAAAAAAAAAAAAAGAATGGAGAACATGCATGATAAACATTATGCATACTGAAGCTTGTGCAATTTACAATTTAAACATAGCCTTGATTAAGAGAAAAAGGGGGAAATGGAAAAAAAAAGGACAGAGTGATTGAGGAACATGAACTGAATTTCACTTAGAATGGCAAAATGCCTAAATATGCTTGTGCTTTCAAGAGAGTTGTAAAATATTAATTACTATGTTTTGCTTTATTACATCTTCTCACTACCTGGGTAGTGTTTCCTGGAGCATTTCACCTGTGTGTGAGGAGGAGTCTGAACGCATGTCTTTCTGTTTAAATGTGTGTTGTTCATTGTACTGTGCCTTTATTGATTTATAAAGGGAACACTTCAAGGAAAAATAAGTATTTCCATCATTTTCCCTTACCTGCTGTCAGTTTTTAACAAATCCACATTTTCCAATTATTCTTGTCGATCATTTGACATTTTTATCTGACAAGTAAATTAAGGTCATTGGGAAGTTTCAGGCTTGAAAGCCCTTTTGTAGTCTTTTGGCTAGTTGGAAAAAATATATATATGTTTTTGTAATATATTGGACTCTGGCATCTCTGCCAACACTGTGGAATAGAAACAAGAGAAACAGAATGATCGCTGTTTAGGAATGTACAGTCTCAGCTAAAAATTGTATTGGTTAGAGGTGGAAAGGACTAAGTTGATATGAAATTTGTCCCCCTTCATGAACTTGCCTGTAGTTCCTGATAGAAAATACCTGTTATTAAACTGATAGATTGCATTCTGCTTTAGCTAGGAGGCCCAGAAATAGCAGCTCTATCCAGCAAAATTGGTCCAGGAAACCTGACCTTTTTCATCTCAGTAGCTAGTAGAATTTTTCTTTGGATCATGGATCAGTTCCTTCATTTGTGCCCTGAACTTTAATTCTCATGAAGGAAAGTCCTGGCTTGTCTCCTTGATAATGAATGTCTGTTGAGCAAAATCACAGCTAATTTATCTGAGGCCCTGGTTCACTTTTCTCCTGCTGAGTTAATTATTTTTGCACACCTCTTCCTCTCAGGGAAGAAAAAAAAGTGTGGCCTGTTCTGCTCCTACGCCCGCACTTTGCAAACAGTAGCAAAATACACTCATTCACCATTTCCTCCTCATTTTACAACTTAACTCTGTTGCTGGCTTTGAAAATCCTTACAACATTTATGCCCTAGGCAGTTTGAAAATTATATTCAAAGTTTGAACAAAAAGTCTGGAATTACTGTTATTATTTATGTTGCTACTTGTGTGGCATTGTGTTTTGTTAAGTTGTATTTTCTCAAGTGAATTTGACTCAATGAAATGTAATATGATGAGGAGCCTAGAATGCATTCCGATATTGCTAGCTGCCCTTTTGCAGCTTAGCTATTCAGTGAGTATTTGATAATGGGTTTTGCTACATCATTTATTGGAAGATTTATGTATTTAACTTGTCTCTGCAGAGTTTATGATCACAGATACTGAATGCATTGTAATTTACTACCTATGTATATATCCATTAAATTATGTAGGCAGAAACTTAATAGTAAGTATCTAACAATTTGTTTTTACTGAAAATCGGACATAAATTACATAAATGACTAGTGTTTTTATTTGCTTTACTATCCTTACAAAGCCAGTTAATAATGCTAATTTCTAACCCACTCACAAATATGATATTTGTCAAATATTTTTCAGGTCAATTGTTTTTCCTAGAAACAGCTTTTTGAGTCTCTTGGCAGTTATGTGTGAATTGTACTGGGTTTTAGCAGTTGTAAAATGAAAGAATACAGCTTTCTGAGCGTTCTCTTTACACAAACTTAGGTGATTTCCCTAAGCCTCAATCATCTGGTGCCCAAGGAGAACTGAAGACTTTGTTTATTGGATAGTTTACAAATTTACAAAATCAAAGTTGCTTAGTCCAAAGTCCAAAGACTTTATTTCTGTTCTGAATTTATTACTGTTATAGGAGGTCACAGAATCGTCTTTCAGAGCACTGTTACATTTTTGCATAGAAACTTGAAAGTGTGATTTAGAAAAACATGTCATTTGGTGAAAATGTCCAAACATAACTGAGTTTAAGAAATAAAACTTGGAAGTCACAAAGCAGAAGGTAGAGTGGAGCCTAATTCTTTTTCCCCTCATATAGTGAAGGGAACTTTCCCCTCATCAGGACTAGCCTGGCTGTAAGTAGGTACTTTGTTAGTGGTAATTTTCAATATTATAAAAAATAAAATAATAAACAGATGAAATCCTTGGGAACAAGATAAATTCTTGTGGTCTTTTTTGACTCCTAAATGTCCTACAAAAACTAGTGAGGAAAACAGGAGGCATAAGAAGATTATGTTTTTCAACTACACTGATGCCAAGAATATGTTATAGGTAAAGCTGTATAAATTCCATCAGGCACACAGCCCTACCACATTAAGTGTATATTTTTGGAGCTGCAGAACCCAATTTTAGTATTATCTGCATGCATAGTACTACTGCTGACCTTACTGGGACAAGAGTCTCTGAATATGATGCAGAGTTTAGATAAGCAAACAAATATATTGTAGTTTTGTGTCATACTTAAACTGGGATAAATTGCAAGTGACTGATAATGTCAGCTCCTCATTTTAAAATGCTGAAATCCAGGAAATCACAGAACTGCCAGCTATTAGAAAAGGACACTGATGCAACAGAGTGAATGTATGTATCAAGATCCCACAGACCTTTGCTTTGACCTTTGATTTGTATGTTATTTAGAAGATTAAAAAAAGTAATTGGCATACCAAAATATATACTATGTAGTTTGAATTTTACTTCCAAATTGAAATGAAGTTTTCACTCTGTAAGAATAGGTGCATCTGAGTACCCAGTTTGCAGCACGTGTACTGACTGCGAGAAGGAGAAGCTTGCTGGAAAGGAATGCCTCAAAGTGGATGCCTGTGGACTCTGTCGAGAATTGCATGTCCTAAACGTGTACCATATTATTCTGAAAATGTATTAGTTCTGTAGTTTCTGTCTACTTTTATGAACTGAGAAACTGCAGACTCTTTCAGATAAAAGCAAGCAGTGTTATATTCAGGTTTTGTGAAAAAAAAAAACACTTCTTTGCTATATTCCACGTGCTGTATTCCTTACTGGTAGAAATACTGCTCGTCTTTGTGAGTGGCATGATTAAGACTGTCACTTAGGGGTAGGCAGATTCCCATCCCCTACCCTTGCTGAGCACCAAAGAAACCAGTGTAAGTTTCAGGGTACCTGTGACATTTGCCACTGAGACGTTATCACCCGTTCTGCATGGATCCTGGGTGCTGGAGCTTCAATCACTTTTCTTTGTGCTTCCGTTTCAGCTTCTGATATGGCTGCGGAGCAGGGGCAGATTCTTGTGATTGCCACTGCTGCTGTTGGTGGATTCACTCTCCTCGTCATCCTCACTTTGTTCTTCCTCATCACCGGGAGGTAAGTAATGCTACTTCATTCTCTTTTACTCAGGATTAGAGCTACCCATTATAACTGTGTGTCAATTCCACGTTTTGGAGAGTTGAACGTTAGGATTTTTGATGGCTTGTGATAGCTTGAGGTTTGCAATATAGCTTGCTAAAAGCCAAATGAGTAGCCAATTTTTAATTATTTTGCTGCATTAGATTTATAGGGGAAAACAGTACACAATGGTGTATATATATTTTTATACACAGCTCTGCATCTCTTAAGAGAAAAGGTAGAAATACTAGGACAATTCTACAGCCAGAGATATCACATGAGACTACAAAGTAGCCTCCTGAAGCTTCTGTTTGACTGGGGGAGCTAAAATTGTACTGAACATACCCCAGTTATATCCACATTTGAGCAGTAGTGTTGCATTGGTAGGGGAATTCACCTCCGTGGAAAATGATTGTTTTTTATAACTTCCCTTATTCTTACACCTACAATTCTTTTTTCCCTCTTTTTTATACAGTACTAGCTGTCCACCTTCTTTCATTTGATAGATGGATCTGGATCAAATAATGACATTATGTTAATTGGACGAGAAAGCATTTTGATTTGAGGGGCCAGGTGCCATGCTCAATTACACACTGAATATTTGAAGCAACTCACCAATTCTTAATAGACTTGGGAAAAAATATAGAGAGATATGGGAATATCACTCCCTGCCAGAGCTCAGATTACATACGTAACCACTTTCATGGTTCCTTGTTTTCTCTTTCACTGAGCCTCAGGATGTTTTCCATTTGACTTCAAGAGTTGTGCTTCCACCAGAAAACCAAGCAGAATTTACAAGGTCAAAGACAATATGTTCCATATGTTTTCTGTGGAAACATTAATGGCACTATACTGCTGCTATGGGTCAAGAAGACACTAAAAAAAAAGGAAAAAACCCAATATTTTGTAGAGATCTGGCACCTCCGTGCAGCGGGAATTGGGCTCCTGGCTCCTGCAGGCAGGTTTGCTCTGTAGGCAGGTCTGTGAGCCTATCTACCCTTTCGCTGTTCTTCATATCTTCCCTCTCTGTCCTTCAGACACAAAAGTAAAAAAACACCAGGGGAACACCTCAAACTCTGTGTGAGGAAGCTTCTCCATGGAGTTTCCTTCTTACCTGGCTTTGGGAAGGAAATGATCCATAGTTTGGATGGAATTCAGCACTATTCTAACCATGGTTAGAATCTGTATTTACCTTCAAAGAAGGAACCAGAGTGATTGTGGAGTCTCCTT
>JAVCKT010008229.1:0-13981 GCA_032273925.1 Rhynchotus rufescens
ACGCACACATACACATGGCAAGCGACTGAGCTCCGGCAAAAAAAAATGAGTTGCTTGGGTACAGCTACCCTGTGTCAGCTGCTCTGTGGTATGCAGGCATATGCTCACTGTGAAGAGCTCTAATATGCCAGGTTGTGCTTTATCTCAGGAGTACCTTACCTCGTGTCACACCCTGTTTTCTGTAGGATGCAGACCTTTACTGTGGAGCAGGTGGTATGGGAACTTGCTTCCATGTGGTACCTTATTTGTTATTGAATTTCTCCCCCTTTCTCACATGGGAAGTAGGTATGCTTGTGTCAACTTGGTCTTAAAAAGGATACTGCAGTATTACACAGCAACTTAGAAAAGAATCCTGAAGTGTGAAAATGGTTAGGACTGCTTACCTTAGATCGGACATGCACAAGAAGAGACACTGTGCAAACACACAGGACGATAAATGATCTAGAGATGGTAGAACGTGTGTGTCTGCTCCTCCGAACCCACCAGAGAAGTTTCAGGGGCCTTCAATAAAACCAAAAGGTAGAAAATTCATCAATTGTAACTGAAAATATTTTTTCACATAAGATATATAAAAATTATGAAACACCTTACCATGGTGACTCTTGGAGGACAAGAAAGTAATAGCATTTAAGAAGGATTAGACATTTACACGGCTATCTGGAAGAGGCAGGGGTATAATCACAGATCCCAAACATTGCGGAAGGGCTATCAAGCCCCACACGCAGGCCTTGCATCCATCTCCCATTCCCAAGGTGTGGCTCTCCGTGGCTCCCCAGGCAGCGGCCAGTTGGCTCTGCCGACGGCATCAGGCCGTGGGCAGGGCTGCAGCCCGCGACACGCCGCTCTTGGGAGGCAGCCTAGGGCTAGGAAGGGGCTCTCTGGCTTTTCTTCTGGCCACCGCTAGCTGCGGATACAGAGATGACTCCCAGAACATGTGGTTTTCCTCGTCTGTGTGGTGTTAAAGACAGCACTACCCTGCTCTGCTCAGCCTACGAGGTCTACACAAGCTTTTGTTTGCCATCTGGGCTTTAGCGAGTCTATTAGATGCCTCTTTTGTATGTCACTGCAAAGTAAAGCAGCATCTGCAGTAAATACTACATCTTAAAAGGTTGGCTTAAATTTTTCAAAATGAAATTAATATTTAGTTATTTCTCTAATTTACTCTCAGAGGGCCTTTTCAAGACTATTGTGTATTCAAGAAGCGCTCTTTCTCTCTCGAAACTGCTAGAGCTGGTTGCTTGACAGGAAAGAGGAGGAAACATTCGCATAAACATGAAAAAGTAATGTACACTTTGTTTTCTAAGTTTGATAATATGACTTTGGATTCATTTCTCTCTGCACTATCTCCAGCTCATCCCAGCAGTTCCTCCAAGCTGGCGGTCCCATTCTGCTCCCGAGCTCTGCGCTGCGACATGGGCTCATGACACTTGCTCCTGCAGTGCTCTTACGTGTGCACCAAGAGCACACAGAGGAAAGGAACTCCTTGTCACTACTCCTTGGTGGTTGGTGGTGTAAGATACTGAACCAGACTTAGACAGCCAATAGCTCAACAGTAGGCTATGCAGTCCAAGCAAGTGGACTTGCTTTCCAAACTAGCGGTAGTGTTTCACTGTGCTCTTTGCCAAAGCCCACTTTTCTGTGACATCTAGACAATAATTTTCAAAATATATTTGCACGTGCTATTGAGAGACTTGGGGTCTTCTCTTCCCCGATCATTTCTAGGAGCATGTTTTAGGCTGCTCTGTTGCCTCAGTCCCCTTGAAAAACACAACCTGCCCAACTGTGTAACACATCTTGCCAATAAAACCTAACTCAGCTCTAGCTACTACCACTGATCTCAAGTCCAAACAGCCATCATACTGTCACTTTCCTAACAGTTCTGGACTGCAGAACTATATAACTTCATTACATCTCTGCAGTAACAACATCTACTTAATGAAGAAAGCGCTACTTGAAAAATAAGCAAGAAATAAACATCGAGGTAGATAAAGACTTTAAATAGACCTCTTAATGCACAATGAGTATTGCAAAACACAAGGGCTTCTACACAGGGACCTATTTTAAAACATAATAAACCAGAAGCTGTAGGAGTTCATATAGACCATAAATTAATGTAGTATATTGAATTTTTGCCCATTTACATTGCATGCAGATCCAGGTTTCCAGCTTCAGCTGTCTATGTTAGAATTGCCCAATGATTATGATATTAATATATTCCTTGGATTCAGCTCCTGAAACTCCTTCAGCCCTTCTCTGTTAGCCTGAGGCAAACCTTTTACCTCTTCTGTGTTTCATTTCTCCATCTATAAATTGCAAATAGTAACATCTTACTTCTCGCAGATGCTATATGAACGACTGTGTGAGCACATGTTAAAAACGACTGTGCAGCATTTGCATACTGCAGTAATGGTGCTCACCCAAACCCCAAAGCCAGGTCTGAAAAACTCCTCGCCAAAGTGCTCAAGCACAAAGGGCTAATGCTACAACTGCTAATAGTGGCAGATGATGAGAATGGACTTCATGCCTTCAATCACTCTTTGAATACTTATTAAATACAGTAGAAGGCCTGAACTGAAAGGTGCTCATAACAAGCTGGAAAATGTTGAATTGCTGATGACTTTGGGGCCTACTTGGAAAGCCTCAACCATCTCAACCATCAGAGCTATTAAATATGAGAGTTTTCATGAACACTAGCTCTTCTCTCTTTTTTTTTTTTTTTGACAAAGCCTGGGTAGATGTGACAAAGTCCACATCTGTACATCAGAGATGGAAGTGATTCAACACCTTTCATGCAGACACAAGTTACTGCAGGAAAATTTTCACAACAAAGATCCTCAGTGCTGTCCTGGCTGCCGGACCCAACATTGGGAAACTAATTAGGACAAGCTGGAATCACTGGAAACTTTGATACATCAGCTTTCATTGAATTTAACAAAGCTGTGAGAAACTATAGTCTAATTTCAATTTTTATTTAGGTCTCTACAGCTCAGCAAAGACTAAGAGCAGGCTAAGTGTCCACGGGAAAGACTCTGACAACATCTATAAATATCCCACCTGGAAATGCTCATCTCTAATAGTGTTTACTGTGCATCTTCCACAGAATAAAGTTTTATGAGGGAACCCCTAATTCGCATCTATTTCTTATATAAAAGAATATAACACTTCCGTGTTTCCATTAGGGGTCTCCCACAGCAACCGGATGAAGTTTGTTCATTTTAAGAAACACCATGTTTTTGTGCATGTTTTTTTTTTTTTGCTCAGGACATAAGTGAAGAGCAGCACATCCATGCAGGTTAGATGCATTTGGAAGAGTAAATACCAGCTGGAACAGCTGTGGCCAAAGGAGACACAACTGGCAGTGCTCCAGATCACTTCATACCAATTACCTGCTCTGAAGACCTAATTTCCACTTCCTTCATGAGCTCGGCTTCCACCAGACCATGCACATAGTGGAGGTCTTTTGCTGGACTGGGATGAGGATCCAGTTTGTAGGTGAGTAAGGAAGCCTGACAGAAGAAAATCAGAAAATCCTCAGCTCAGCTCAGAAATCCCTTTCCTGTCTTTCAGAGTACTCATTTCCTTCTCTTGGCTTGGTGCTTTTCTTCCTTCAGTCCGCGGTGCTGATGCTGAATGCTGATAGGGCTATTTTTGCTGCAACCGCTGGAACTCGCTCAGGCACCAAACAAAGCCGTGGTCTTTTGCTTATGTAACATAGAAATAAATTGCCTCATTTATATATACACCTCTGGCCAAATACTACCTCAGTAACACCAATGTAAAAACCTAAATAAAATTCGTTGCACCGCCAGGTAGGGCACAGGATTTGCAGGACCCTAACGGAGAGTACAGGTTGCAACATTGCAAGGCACTGACTTGGACAGCTATTTTAACAACATATTTGAAAATAAACCTTGCTTTTTCACAAATACTTGTGTTTCTATTGCCCTCTATAGAACCCATCATACGTAACAGGAAGGTTCTTAAATCCGCATTTAATTAACATTTAATAAAGCGCATCTTGCTTGCTACGGCTTCAGTTACCCGAACTTAACTGAAGCCTGCCACCAGGCACAACAATTACAGGAAATTACTGCACAATAATAATAATTAAAACATTTTCCTGAGATTTGGTATTCATTTATTCACTCTCCCGTTAAGCCCAAAGCAGCATTATTGCTACTGTGGCATCCTCAAGTTTTATGCAGGCAGCAGCGAGAAGGTCTGGGAAGGGCCGGTGTTTGGACGGCGCTGGAAGCCGCGCGTTGCTCTCGGCACGGAGTGGAGATGCTGCCTGCCCAAGGTCCAATAAAATTCTAAGTCAGCTGTGAATTAATCACACATTCGATGTGAGCAGTGATACCATTTTTCAAAGGTGAAAGGATTCAATATGTCCTGATACTGTACTGATCAAAACTTCATTGGTTTGTGCCAGGGTAAGGCAGATCCGAACAAAAGGAACCCACATAAAAGCACATCTAGCGGAGAGGATACATAAAATAAATGGTGTGTTAGCTGAGCATAGTCCTCCAAAATGGATTAAGGGATCAGGTCACCCAGTGCCTCCAGACAGCTTCTCAAATCTGAAATACTCTGGTGTTCACTGTCAGTAAATGTCCTGATGGAGCCTTCTTAAAAACGGGAACCCTAACTGATCATCCCCTCTGGAAATGTACATAAAAGTCATGGAAACAGTTTAAAAAATAATAATAGAAGAATAGGTTATTTACAAGTCAGTCTTTGACCAAAGGCCAAATCTCCATCTACTGATGTGGAGTGGCAGTTCTTTAAACCTTAGGCTAACACGATGCCGTATTCCCAAGCTTTAAATAATTTTCCTTTGAAACGGGTAAGTTAAAGCCCTCAATAAAGCATGCACGCACAGCCTTCACACCGAAACCCAAATCTGAAGCGCTGCCTCCACAAAGCGTTTTGTATTATACACCTGGGGCATAACGTACATGAAAGGCTCTATACAATTCACCTCACCTCCCCACATAACCTTGTAGCTTTTTTAATCTTTTCCACTTAGCGAGAACAGAAAGATCACTTGTAAGGATTACAGGGAAGAAAAACACGGAATCTAGGAAAGTGGCATTTTCTCGCTTTAGGAGTAAACAGGAGGCGGTTAAATGTGCTTGTTTATCTCCAGCTCGATGCCCGCTTTGCCACGGGCTCGTTGGCAGCTCGTCCTTGCTGCCAGCGGGCCCCGCCAAGGAGGCTCCGCTCACACGAGCATATGTCCCACGACGGGCTCCTCCGGGCTCCCCCTGCACCCAGCCCAGCGTGAGCGGGACTCCAGCGCAAAACCGGCTCAAAAGAGCGATGGGCACGAGTGGGTATGGCCCAACAAATCCATAAAGTCGAGAGCTAACAGCATCACGTGGCCTCCTGGAAGAGGAAAGGCAGGATGCGGGAAGCGGCTGCGCGCGCTCGGCCTCGGCGCTGTGTGGGCTTTGAGGACACAGCCGGTGGGAGGATGGCTATTACAGCAGGTTGGTGCCTCCAGCCCAGTTATGCTGTGGACAGCAGGTTTTGCAATGGCAAAGAATCGGTTGAATTGGCATCGGAAACACCCTGTGCGCCTGGGTGTCAGCATCACGGAGAAGGACGTCACCAGTGGGGCTTTGCATCCATTGTTGCTGCCTGCCAACGGGCTATCCGTGGATTTAAGTAGATCAATGAGCAGAATGATCAAACCAGCCATAGGCCACAACAGACTAGAGTTCAGCGAGGCTCGGAGATGGGAAGCATGTAGCTGTAAACCACGTCGGCTCCTCTCCTAATACAGGCCTGATCTTGTTAGCCACTGCTGACGGCTGCTCCGAGTTAGAAGAGCTGCCAGCACTCTCCAGAGTTTTCCTTCTTTCTGCTGTTTGGGAAGCGAAAGTCACGCAAGGAAAATATCTAGTGTCAATCACGGCTGGGGATTCCTTTGATGCTGGCATTTACTTAAACTTTTATACTATTTTAATATTTTACAGCTAACTCTGACAAGGACAATAACAATTACATTAAAGCAAATAAACCGGCTAGCTTTAGATGTACCTTATCAATCCCAGTCCTTATACTCATTTCTTAAAGATTTTACCACTGAACTGTCAAACACATGATTAAAAAAAGACGCCTGCTCAAAGTCTTAATGCGGGTGAACTCGATCCTGAGCGCTGTGTTTCCATTCAGCACAAATGCCACGCAATTAATTCTTAGTCATGACAAATGCTAGTGTCAACAAAGGCACGATCTGGCACAAGAATTTTTGAGAAGTAAAAATTATAATGTCTTGTGGGGTTTCACCGCATTCGGCTGGCATTTTTTCCAGTGCAATGAAAGCAGTACCCAACTGAAATGGATGAAGAGGAGAAGGAAGAGCAGACGTGACGCTTAAGGGGACAGTAGGTGAGCGCACTTTTCCGACGGCTGGCTTCTATGCTGTGTTTTTCAGGTAACATACGCACTACCCCCAGACCGCCCCGCAGCACACGCACAGTTACCTCGATCACCACGGCTCTGTGCAGACGCACTGCGGCTTCTCCCATATGCCTCAGTCCCGGCTCTCTCCTCAGCAATGAAATCAGCTCATTAGCCAGCTCCATAATTAGATCGGAAGAATCAGGTAAGCACTCACCTAGATCCGTTTTTGCTCTGAAAAGTGTTAAAGCTTTCTTGTTTTTCAGCATGTTTAAAATGCAGTGGTTTATGTGAGATTCAAGAATGTGGTCAAGAAAGTGTCAAGATTAGGGATGCTGCCAGAAACACGGCAGGACCAGAAAGTGAGTGGTTTGTCGCTGCCCTTTGAGTGCCTGGGTGCTAGCACATCCCATAGGAAGATTTATCCCTCATTTATCAATTTCCACTAATTGTCAGCACAAGAAAATAATTATAGTATGTTCCTTAGCACTACCTGTAATTCCCTGTTTTTACCAAATCTGGATTTGGGTAATTCGCAGGAAACATAATTTTCTTATTTCATTATTAGTAGCATTTGTAGAGGATGCAGGAATCACCACCTTATTTGTGTGGTTGCTTTCTTACACAGAGAAGAAAAAAACAATTTAATTTGTCCCAACCAAACTTTTAGGAAAGGCTTGAACCCTAAGAGTCTTCTGGAACTTCCATTCACGTCTCTTAGAGAAATAATCAGACTTTGCACTTATATAGCACCCTTCATGTGAATAAGTCAAAAAAAAAAAAAAAAAAAAAAAGGCAAAGAAGAGCAGATTCCCAAGATTTTGACAGAAGAAACTGGGGAGATTCTCATGGGACTCAGAGAATTGCTGAGCAGGGACAGAAAATAAAAAGAGTGAGAAGATATTTTTTCAGGTTCTGCATTTTAGCGAAAATAGAAGTTCTCTGGGGGACTTCTCTGAAACTTGTCACAAAACTGCGATCTAGCCATCCTAGGCTAATGACAGTCATCAATGAAACCTGTTTTTCTTTCAACTGTCAGGTTGAAGAAATAGCTAAAAGCAAGAGTGGAAAGATATATTCTTTTTTATTTTCAGATTTTTTTTTACTATTACCCGATGATGATCATTTTGCAGAAGATATTCAATTGATGGGGTAACAGAATTTGCAAGGGTAACCAATCTGTCATGATTAGGGTATCTTCAAGCAAATCTGTGGGACTGCACAAAGGCATAATAATAAATTTTAAGAGTCTTGCCTAGATGATATGCAAAATTCTTTAATTACGGGAAACGTGTGGCTTCTTGGAAGTTCTAGATCTCTTTTGACCCCATTACAAATGAAACTTATACACCGACATAAAATGGTATAATTACATACTTTCCTTCTCCCAGCATTTCCAGGGATAATTTCAGAGCATAGTCCACATATGCGCTTTTACAGTAGAAAGTAAATCAAACAATAGGCAGCAGAAAATAACTACTGCATCATTCAAGAATATTTCACAATTTATATAAGCTAACAAGGATTGGAGGCTTTGTAAACTTAGTGCTCGCTTTCACCAACAAAATAGATATCATTTCCTTAATTAATCCTTCACTTTAAAGTTCATCATTCCACTTTAACACCACTGATTTTTAACATGTCATGATTCAGAAAGTTCTATAAATAAGTATATGGAAGGATTTAAAACTGAGTATTATTTGGAAATGCCTGGTTGCAAAAACGTACTTACATTCAAACGCCTCTTGCATTTAGCAATATTAACCTAGGTAACACTCCACGCTTTGTTTAGAAGACAATTTTTAATTTTGAAGTTGAAAGAAAATCAGGCTTTGGTCTTTCCTGAGGCTACATTAGTGAGCAGGACATGATCTCTCTTGTGCATCCACTCTTGCTGAAGATGACACTGGCACACTATTTCCTTTTGGTGAGTATGTGGCTCGCCAATTCCTGGGCCTGTCAATATAGGCACAGAATCGAAGGCAGGCTCTGAAGCAGAGCTACTTCTTTGATATCTTTCAAGATATTAAGCGCCTTTTTACTTCTACATAAAAATGGTAGAACCTTTCACACCACCAGCTACTTGTCAAGAGAGCGAAGCATCTGTGCAGGCTTTTAGTAAAACATATGGCATACGCTTTCTAAAAACTTCTAAACAGACACTATTTCTCTGTTCTTACTATTTTAACAAACTGTTTTTTTTAAAAAAATCTCTTTCTTCTACCTCTAGCTTCTACTGATGTGCTGCCTGCAGAATGTTAAACAAGTTTTAACAGACGCTGCATCACCCTGGTTCCCTATGCAGCAGAAAGTGTCCTTTCCTCCAGGCCTGCATACTGTTCCAATTTCTTGCTTTGCTCCTGAGTCTCTCCCTGCACTGCCCACCGGTTTCCAGCCTGCTTGCAGACTCCTGTTTCTCCCTCTGCACGCAGGTCGGTTCTGGGGCACACACAGGCTCGACCCGGTCAGCCAAGCCGGTTCTGAGACCCATTCTGCTCTGCACTGTCGGCGTTGGGAAGCCCAGGCGTGACACTCACTTCAGCACTCCCTCAAAGTTCCCAGCATCATTAAGGTTGGAAGAGACCTCTAGAGATCATCTAGTTCAAATCCCCTGCTCCAGCAGGGACACCCAGAGCACGGGGCACAGGGCGGCATCCAAGTGATTTTGGAGGATCTCCAGAGAAGGAGACCCTACAGCCTCCCTGGGCAGCCTGTGCCAGGGCTGTGTCACCCGCACAGTGAAGAAGTTCCTCCTCAGATGGAGATGGAACTGCCTGTGTTTTAACTTATATCCTTTCCCTTAACTTATATCCTTTCCCTTAACTTATATCCTTTCCCTTGTCCCATCACTGGCTACCAATGAGAAGTTGCTATGTCTCCGCATCCCTCTCCCTTCCCAAACATGAGCGAATCACAAAGTTTGCCTCAGCTCCTGCCATTCAGAGAACTGATGGCAGGATTGTAATTCGTCCTAACTTCTTCCTCACAATATCACAGACAAGGTAGAGTGCTCCTGTGCTGCCACGTTAATAGACAGAATAAATTGGGGGCACCTACAGTGCTATAAGGCCTGTATGAGAAAAACAGCACAGAAATGACAAGTTTTGCTGTTCTGCCACTGTAATTATTGTTATTATTATCATCACTATTACTACTACTACTATTATTTTGAAGCCTAGGAGCTCAGCTACCTATGAATTTCATCTGGCATCCTACATATCAGCAATCTGCCATCAAGTACATGAAGATGCAGTTCACAGATTAACAAAAAGACTTAACCTAGTGATTCTTGAAACAGTTCAATTATATATAAAGCAGGAAATTCCGGAGTAATAATGTACTGGAGGCCAGTAAGCACTGACTTGTTAGGCATGATCAGAAGGCAGGCAAGGAGGATTTTGTCTGAGGTTGCCCGTGCTCCTGATCAGCTTGACCAGTCCTTCTTTCTACGCTGCCATTTGCTCACCATCATTTTTAACTCACTTGCCCCAAAAGCTCCTATCAATTTAAGAGCAAACCCGTGTGCTCACTGGCTGCTCTGCTGGGGAGACAGGCCTCAAAGGCAGTCCAGGAAGGGGACCCTGAGCTTCAGAAAGGCAGAGGAAGCTCTCAAGACATGCGAGGTCTCTTCACAAAGACAAGGAACACTCCGATGCCCGTGACCACCAGGCAGGCCCCTTCCCACAAACTATTCACTGCCTACCCATTGCTGAGATGCTGCTATGTTGTTTTAGCTTTTTCCCGTCATTCCTGCACTTTGCTTGGATCTCCTCAAACACAGCATTCTCCAAAACTGATGTCTCAGCCAGAAGCGTCATCTCTCATTTCATCGGTGCTTAAATGTTGTGCCCGGGACCTGCTTCACAAGGCTGAGTGCTTCCAGCGGGAGCCTTTGCAATACAGAAGATACACACAGGAGTCAGACACGTCACTGCAATCAACAGCAAGAAGTACAGGAGAACTTCAGACGCACCAGTGTTTCAAAGAAAACGGGAAGACTGTTTTCCAGCGTCACCCCACGGGTGCCATCCTAGCCGAGACCTGCTGGCTACAGGCAGGCTGGCACAGCTTGAAGCCACCAACAGGCAGGCGCAAAACCAAAGTGCCTTTAAAAGCATCACAACCTCCCACAAACGTGAGCAATATCTGGGGGAGCTGAACCCTTCTAACCATACATCCCCAAACATGAGAGATCATTTAAATGATTATTTGCTGCTAGAAACAGCCAATTAGAATAGCACAATTCCCAGGCTAAACAGGAGGAAAACATGCTAGATAACCTTTTTAAAGGCCTATCTGGAAAGGAAGCGAAACTTTTATGAGAATAAGCATCTACTGAATCCAAAGATGAAATGAAATCTTCAAGGTAGCCCAAATAAATGAATAGATCAGCTAAAAATTGATTTAAAAAAGAAAATAACCCTAAAAAAAGTTCCACAGAACAGCCAAGTTCCCCAAAGTGAGTCTTGAATTGGTTAAAAGAAAATCTCTGATCAAAAAAAAAAAAAAAAAAAAAAAAAACCCAATTATGGTTGGTTATGTGTTTATAAAACTTCTATTGTCCTCTCTCCATGTGCCACCAAAAGGAGGTATTCTCCTTATACCACTGCAGCTCTCTCCCAATATTTTAAGCAATTTCTTTGAGCTAATAAGCGCCCTTCCTGTATTTTCCCATGGCCCTATGTTTTTCCCGTTTCTGTCACAGCTTTCTAACGCAGCAGCCCGACAGCGCCGGAGAGCCCGTCTCCCCCTTGGGAAGCCCTCCGAAACACAGTTCCCTCGCTCATTTGTAGCGCCCTTTCTTTTCGAAGCCCAGAGTTGCTGGGATTTCAGGCCAGCGCCGGCGAGCCTGGGGGCGCCCAACGCGACACGAACAGGAACAGGGTGCCGGTTTTTCCCCGCTTCCTCCTTTGGCGGCTGCAGGCGGCGGGAAGGCCCTGGCGAGCGGGGCCACCCGCTCCGCGCGCCGGTTTCACCGGCCTGCGAGGCCGCAGCCCCCTGGCCTGCGGGATCCGGCCCGGCCGGCCCAGGAATCAGATGTTTTGTTTTTCCTCTCCTCCTCGCGGGGACCTTTGTCTCCAGCTGGTTCTATACAGAATGAGTCATTAATTAAACCTGGATTCTTTGCCTGTTGCTGCGGTTTATTCCTGCCTGCTCTGCTTCTGCGAGCACTCTTTGAGGAGGGGGGAATTTGGGGCTCGTGGTATTTGCATGATTCTGCGTTTTCTTCGCTCTTCCCCCGCCACAAGTCTTCCTCTAAGAGGCAGAAAGCGAAAGGCTCTGGTAAGAAAAACACAGCCACCTCCAAAGTGCTAAAACTGCAATAAACCCATCATCTCTAACAACAGCGGAGCATGAAAAGATAAAAAACAGCCTGCCAAGAATGTAGTAACCACCCATTCACTTTTAAATGCTCTCCACACTTCAATGCACAGACCTAATTACTTTTCTGCATTCCCAAATCCACTTTGCGGCCCTGCAATCAGAAACCTGGCGTTAAAATATTTTAGACTCTAAGGATCAAGACTAATTATGGGCCTAAGCTGCACCTTTTGGTTTGCTCGCCCCCTTCCCCCAGCCTCTCCACCCCCTTCTCTTCTTTGGGACACTTTAAAGCACGCTCCACTAGAAGAAAGGCTGTCCAGCCTCAGTCGGGGGTGAAGTAAAGAGAGAATAAAACAAAAAGCAACTCAGTTCAATTCAGTAAGCTTCAATGAAGCTGGTATATTTAATGCGAGCCCAGGGTTAGCCTACAGAATTGCGGCAGAATGCAATATTCTGGACAAAAAAAGATGTGTTGAAAGTCGGGCAAGGCCCCATAAGGCTGTTGTTGGTGTTTAAGCAGTACACCGAGGTATTTAGCTCTGAGGGTTTCTAAACATTCCAGCTGAGAATAAAACCGCAGCTTTACAGTAGCTTCTTAAAGGTTTGGGGGGCTGGGAATGTTCCCTCCCCCTTGCATTGAAAAGTCAATAAACAGTAGGAAAGATCATGTCATAACAAAGATGAAGCCACCTATTATCGGGTAGAGTGATGGCTAATGGTGCTATCAGAAGGACTAATCCTATATATTAAATGGCGTAATTGTTATAATAATATCATGGTTATTAGAACACCCAAGTGTGAGACATCCTTCATTTTGTGAACGTGGAAGTCATGGCATGTTGGCCAACCTTCCCGTGCCAGGGGCTTGCTCAAACACAGATGTGACAGGTAAGGACGACAGCGATGCAGCCCGCGGACTACCTCCCAAATGCGCTTTGGATACTCGTATCTCATGCTCCATGGCATTTACTGAGCTACCCGAGGTAATTTTTCTGGGGTTCCACTCTTAAAAAGCTTCACACGCATGAAATGATTATGTGTAAATGCTGGCGCTAATGTTTTACCTCTCTGAAGCACTTTCCCTTATATCCCACTTAATTAAAGAAAAAAAAAAAAGGCAGAAGGTTTGTTTCAAGGGAATTCTGTGCAGCAGATCCCCAGGAGGCAGCCCCGGCAGTACAGCTACTTTAGGGAAGCTTCTGTGCCCAGGTTGAGCTCTGGCAGGCTTCCTGGGGTGGCATCCCACTAACCGGGTGCTGCGGCATCGGAGTCACCCTGCGGAGGTGACAAACTCAGGCCGCACCGCGATGTCCCACACGCCGGGGCCGACCGGGCCCCGCGGCTCCTTGTGGCGCAGGGCTTCGCCCCGGCAGGGACTCGCGCGAGCTGCCGAGCCTGTTTTAAGGAATATTTCATTATCTACGGGCTGCCTCTCTTCCCTTTACGTGCGTACAGATGGACTCGGCTTATTGCGAATCTCATGGCTACAGGCACGTAAGCGGTGCAAACCTCAGCCGGGTTGGCAATAATCAAAGCTAAACAGCCCCGCACAGTCGGTGCTACGAGGGGAAGGGTTAAAACAACACGGCCTTCTACGCGGCGATAGTTCACATGAGGGTTTAAAGAAAATAATAAGGGAGCGAGCGGCGAGCGCGCACATCGGCTTGCAACTACCAATTAACCCTCCTTGTTAGATAGGTAATTTATTCCACTCAGCAGCATCAAATATCAGACAAAAAGGTGGCCAAAACAGTAATTATCTGCATGGAATTCAAAGACTTGAAAGCCATAATTCCTAGGAAATAAAAACAGAGTTCTTTTCATAGTCTCTGCCTCTTCTAAAGACTGTAATAAGAGCCAGGCCCTAGCTGTGACCCTTTACACTTCAAGGTGAAAAAGTAGGTTAAAGAAAGTAATGGCAATAATCACGGGGCTTTTCTACATAAAACAGCCTCGGAGGGGAGGTCAAAGATCAAACACTCGGGGCACTACCTGCGTCACACAAAGATCCCTGCCACAATAGCACCCGGGAGCAAGGCGGGCACCAGAGAGCAATGAGGCTAATTCCAAAAATTAAGACTAATTCTGAAATTATTAGCCAGAGAAGGTGACAAAAAAATGTGGCTTTCAAAAGTCTGTATTCGATTTAAAAAGAAAAAAAAAAAAAAGGCACCCCATTCTCTTCCTTTTTTTTTTTTTTTTTTTGAAAAAACTAAGTATTAGGATTCCCCAGCACTTAACAGACAGC
>JAVCKT010008231.1:0-12641 GCA_032273925.1 Rhynchotus rufescens
CCTATTAACGGGTGGTAAATATCCTTAGAAACAATAAAATTAAGGAAAACATAAAAACACCTAAACAGAATACACTTATTTTTTAAATTACTTTATCTGGAAGATACAATTATATATATACATATATACATACATGTATCTTTTTGTTACACAGGATTTTTAAGGCTATTACTTGCATTTTAATATAAATGTTATTATAAATTGCATTAGATCTCCCCTACGAGTTTAATTTATGAAGCCATATTGTGGTTGATGGTGGCAGCTGAACTCCTCAATGAAATTAATTAACGGATAATCTCCATTGCTTTGTAACATACAAACCAATAAATGGCTGCTGAGATTAATAGCTTAAGCGAAGCTAAAGTGTTTAAGGAATTTCAAACCCCATTTATTATGCGCACCCTAGAAAGCAAGTAAGCTTGTATTTATATAGCAAACTGGAACATCCAATAAGTAAATAAATAAATAAATAAATAAATAAATAAATAGGAAAACGTAATTTCCTTCCCTTGTGATTATTTGAAAGTGATGCTTCTTTCTTTGACAATTCTGTGGCATACACATGAATTTGGCTAGAATGAAAAACTAACAGGATGAAACAAAAAAAAAATGTGCTGGCTCCTTTTATCCAGTGTCTAAAACAATGAGTGTTCAGGGAAAATACTGGAAAAATTATATTAGAAGAACAAAATATTATTGATGAAAATATGAATATGTGGTAAATGAAAAGACTGGGTTTGGGAGAGTGTTTTCTCTACAGCAACCACTGCAGGATCTTTTAGGTGAAATTGGTTCTGCATCCTCACTGAATCTCTTAAAGCCAGCAGAAATGACATTTCAGTGATATTTAGGCCATTTTTGGCCTCTGTAAAAGCAACGGGGATACAGGTGTGTACTACAGCAGATAGGAAGCTTGCTTCAAAATTTTGTCCAAAGGAAAATTTTTCAATGCCATTTTCAAAGGAGGTGTATAACCATTTCTTGGCATCAATCAATATGTTCTGTTTTATATGATATGAATTAAATGCTCTTTTTAAATATTAAATAATAATATTTTGTCTCATCCCCTTTATACCAAATATTCTTCTAAGCTTTGATTTCTTATTAATATAAGTCTAATAAGCATTTCCTACACACATCCCTTTTTTTAAAAAAAAAAGTCTACCTTTCATTATCTTCTTCTACCACCTCTCTCCCACCAAAAAATCCTTGTAAAATCCTTCAATTTCCATTTTAAAGGAGGGGTTTATTTTATTTATATTGCTATGCAATGTGAATGAATTTTAAAGATAATGAGGTGGCTTAAATTTGCCCTGTCAATTATGTATCTTTAAAGATGATAACAGCTCAGCTTTTCCAAATAAACATCTATTAATTGTCATCAGAAGACTAAGACTTGTTTCAGGATAACAAATGTATTTAACAGAAGAAGGAAAAAAAAAAAACCCCGAAAACCTAAAGTCTATGCATCACTGCCTGGTTGCTAGCATCTGCTCTAGTTTCATGTCTGCCTGCAAAACCTGCCTCAGGAGCTCCTCTCTCTCTCAATCCATCTGTGTGAGAATGAAAGAGAAAGAAATAGAGAAATCTCACAGGATGCTCTGGCCACTTTATCTTTGCTTTTGAGCTTAACCCTTTGTTGAGAAATAGGAAATATACGGTCTGGTGGATGAAGAAGCAGAATTATCATTACGGTCTAAGGATACATTTTAATCTATGTAGACTACTAATGAGCTAAAAGATCATAGATTGCATTTTTCTAAATATTGCTTTCTCAATTAAATTCACAAGTAAATATACTTCAGCTTTTTCCGCTTTCTCTCTTAATTGTGGTATTTTACTACATTATTGTAGACTATTCTTAGATTTTTCAGTAGAAATGTACTAAATGAAAAAAAGCGCCCAAAAATGTTCACGTTCTGCTGGTTTCTTTGTTATCTGAGTCCTAAAGTAAACAGAATGGTAGGAAAAAAAAAAAAAGTTTTATTTAAAAGTATTTTTTCCCTGAAACCATGCTTTAGAAATCCTACACTAAGTATTTTTAAAGAGAATATTCTGAATTTGGAGGCTGAGCTCTTCAAAAAATCACTGCTCAGTCTGGTAACATGCTAAAAAATGTCCATCTCTTTCAGCAGATTTCAGGTCTTCTTTATTCAAAGGAGTCTCTTCCTCCTCTGAAGACAATAGTTCTCTATTCTCTAATTCCCTGTTTTCTAATTCTCACATCAGTTTCCACATATGCAGTGCCTGGTATACAAACTACACTGATCCGAATTCCACCTCCAGTAATAACTTACTACTTTGCAAAGCCTTTTTTAGTTAGTTGAGCTGAAGTATACTAGGTATTAGGTAATACTATATTTATGCTATAAATGCTATATATAATATTTGTTATCCTCCATATTTAATCATTATTATTTGAACCCAAACTGTAAGAATATCCTGCCACTGATAAAAATACTACTTCTGTTTGATCTGAAGTTGATACCCCTGACAAAAGTATTACCTTGTACCTTTTTATACAATGCACTTTTAGTGTATTTAATATGCAATGCAGAACAGATTTTTAATGAGATTTCTACTCATTAATAAAAGTTTTCTTGGGTAAAAAAGTTTTCTACTCATTAGGTGAATATAATAGAGCTTAGTTTAAACATTGGTTTTGGTAATCCCAGTTCAGAACTCCATGTTGTGTGTTGTTCCCAAGCTAAACAAGATCTGTTCCAGTTTGGGAATTTGCCAGAAAAGATTCTTTACCTAAAATTACCCAAATTTAAAGCTTGAAAGAGTTTCTGAAATGCTTAAGAGTGAAACATTATAGTGAAGAAAGACTGCAGAGACCTTAATAGCTCACAATAAATTCTGAGGAACTGTCTTCCTTCTCAGACCATCTTTAAATTTAAGTTAGTCTTCTTGTGAACATGGTGGGCAGATGGCTATGCAAAGGGGCTGTACAGGGCTAACCTTCCAGTCAAGGTAGTGAAGAAGGAAAAATGAATCTCATCCACAAGAGGGACATTCAGGATGGGTCAGAAGCCAGACCTATGTTCCTCCTTCAACTCCTGTCCTCTGGGCCAGCAAATTACAGATCTGCAGAAGCAGCAATCTCCTTGGCTGCAGCTGGAGAGCAGAGGCAGACTTCTGCACATTCCTTGCTAAATACACCACTTTCACTGCCTTCTGCACATCTGTGTACTTTAAATCAAAACCACAGTGATCATTCTGGAAATGGTCTGGAAATGGTGAAGTAGCATTTTTTCTTTCTGAAGTTTTGGGTCTTCTACTTTCTGACCTGTTACTCTTCCGCTTCTCAGATTTATAGCTTGGCGTTTATGTAATATATTGGGCTTTGTCTTCAGGAAATAGGATTCTTGGTTCCACCTCTGAGCCCTGATTTTGTATCAGGTGAATCCCAAATGCTAAAAGTTACTTTTTATCAAAAAGCATAATTTCTAGGAGATTAAGACATCTTCTCAAAAGATATTCAACAGTGATGTTCATTTAAAGAGACAAAAAACATAGGAAAAATATATATATTTTTAATATTTTAGTGCATTACTTATATTTGGTACTCTCCTTTCATAATAGCTAAATAAATATGTAAGGCAAATTCCTTGATGCTGATAAGCATTGAAAATCCCCATAGCTCCAGAGGCAGATATTCCATGCAGAATTCCCTTTAGTGGTGAATAAGAAATAATAAAAAATAGTTATTGTGATTTTTGCCATCAAACTTAAAAGATTAACCTTCCTTTCTAGGCATCAAAAAAATGTGAGTTTTTGTTTGTTTGTTTGTTTTCCTTCAAAAAGAAATCAGAGACCCCAAAGGACTTTTCTGAAGTTCGATGATGGGAATACATTCCTCAAGAGACTCCATAATCAGTTTCCAGCTGAGGAGATTCTTCATTTATGCTCCATGCAGGCTCACAGAAATCATATTAACAAAAAAAAGGAGGAAAGAAGGAATCAAGACCCAGTTTTATGAGATCATAATTTCTTTCAGAATTTTTACATATAGTTTGCCAACGTTATAATTCCTAATTTCCGGGCATAGTTTCTGTCAATAAGATGAACTAAAGTTATAATTCTGCTTCTGTCGAAGCTACCATTAACTCTGATGGTACACAATTAAACCTGAAAGATATTTACATCATTTACTAAACATTCTGATATTAAAAGCTCTGCTTACAAGATGAACTAAAAGTATAATCAGAATCTACGGCATTTATAGTCTTCTTTGTAAATTATATTGTAATTACTTTAGATATATAATCAACATTTATCACAATACAGAATTTTACCTTATAGGATAAAGTTAAAATATATCTTTTTATTTTTAATTATCTTCATTTATTTTCAGGATTTCATTCTTTCTAAGAAATGGTAGAGAACTATTAGCTTGGGATTTTAAAGAAAATATTTACTTAAACAGAAAAGCATGCTTTGAAAATTACAGGTATGAAGAAAACTGGAATGTAAAAGAATCCTCCCGGGTGAGATTATTCACAAGGCAACACTAAATGAATCACAGTTTTTAAAGAGGAAGAAGCCTAGAGCAGGTGAGATTTACATACTAATTAGAGACAAAGTTTATTCAGGCTCACAGACCAATCTATCTTCAATCACAAAACAGCATCTGTTTTAAAAGATTCTAGCTTGACTGCTGGAATTACGAAAGCTAAAATATTTCTCTGCTTTCATTATGTATTTTTGCTTTGGGGGCTTATTCTTAATATAGTATACTTTTTTTTTTTTTTTTTTTTTTTTTAATTTCACATTCAAGCTAACCTCTGTTTAGAAGTGATTTTTACTGAAAATAGAATTTCATATATAGTTAATAGCTAGGATATAGTTAAATAGTTAAAATGTAGCAAAATATTATAAAATACTATAGCAAAATAGTTAAAGTCAAAGTGGATGTAGCATGAAACAGTAACTATCCAAAACAAGTAAGTGCAAAAATAAAAAGGACTGGAGGGTACCTCATAGCTGAAAAAAATACGTTAATCAATAACGCTCACTTTTAATTCAACTGTGTTTCTATTACTTCAGCCCACAAAGTCATCCACCTTCTCCTATAAGACAACCCTGTCCTTCTCCATTTTAGTGATTCCTTCCTATTTATCCAACATAAGCAAAATTTCATCAGCATTCTCCCTGTATTTGCCAATACAATTAGTGAAATTGTTATACAAAAAAAATCTCAAAACCATTTCCTG
Organism: Rhynchotus rufescens; assembly: GCA_032273925.1. Taxonomy (NCBI): domain Eukaryota; kingdom Metazoa; phylum Chordata; class Aves; order Tinamiformes; family Tinamidae; genus Rhynchotus; species Rhynchotus rufescens. The sequence continues at coordinate 5,220 of JAVCKT010008231.1, forward strand.
AAAAGCTCCAATTGCAAATTCTCTACAGTAAAGCATATCCCAATTTAATACTGCTGAAAGAATAGAAATTCTTTATCTTCTTTATGACTCTTTTACTAAGACCCATGTTTTCCGTTGTTATTATTTCCAATGCAACACTGTATTAAGTCTGTATATTATTTTCAATATTAATTTTAACATTTAAAAATATTCATTATTTTGGGAATGTGCTTATTGGATATCTAACTTGATTTGATTGCATTTGAAACATTTAGATAAAAATATAGCACTACATATATTCAGGTCCATTTTAAACCTGAATGTTCAAAAAACTGAAGCACCAATTGTGAAGTCAATTCAAAACTGGTGCTTAGTCTCATAAGAAGGAAACTGTCAGAAAATTCAAAAGAAGGAAATGAATCAATCAAAGGTATCAGGCGATTTAATTAATCATTTTACTTCATATTCAAATAAATCTTGCTATGCAAGGATGTTCTACTATTCACCATGGACTCCCTTCCAAGACCAGAGGTTAGTCACTTCCAAAGACATTTTGTCTATTTTTCCTATGTCAGAAAACTCTTACACTAAGAAAATAAGCTTTCGTCAGTCACAAACTGAAAAGATTCACCCATAATAATTGTTTGATTAGCAATATTTTCATCCTCCATTTTTAAACAAATATCATGCCTAGGGCTATCACGTCCTCTTTACCTAGATGGGTCTTCTGTTTCTATCTGCAATTTACTTCCAGATGATATTTTAAGACTATGGTCCTCATACATAACTTCTATCTGCTCATTCTTTTGCTTGCAGACATAGCAAACTTTGTCTCTCAACTACCAGTGAGAACGAAAACCTCCTTCTGTCTCTGTAAAAGCTGAGTTTAAATCCAAGTTCTGCAATCTCATATGCTGTGAAGATATTTGCTGCTTTCACTAGACATATCCTGAACCAGAAAAACAACAGTAATAACAGGTTAAGTGGTTCTATTCGATCTGCCACCTTACTTGCCTTAATAAAGATGGCTCTATGGCCAAAAATTCACTGTGCAGTGTGTCCTGTAGTCTTGAAGAACAATTTTATTAAATATAGGTTATTTCATTCTTCAGTCTATTTAAAGTTAAAAAGAGTTTTGCTCGACCAAGACTTAAGAGTCAAGCCCTTCTCATCTAGTGAAATGCAAGACTATATTACTGCACAGGGTGCAAGGTCATGTGAAGAATAGTATGCTTCAGAAAACACAGATCTAAGCAATACAATATATGCTTTTAGAGCATTAAGCAGCATTGCAGTTAGCTTAATACAGTGTGAAAAATTTTCCCTCCCTATTACAGCACATATTTTGGACAGTGGTAGCTGTTCATCTTGAGGGAGAATGTCATTTCCAAAACTTTTGATTGCAGGACTCTTCTGGAAATCTTTTTATCTTCAGTTTTGCAAAAGCAACAAGAGCTTGGACAATGAATCTGTTTGTATATAAATTGATCCCAGTATAAACCTGGCTAGAACACAAGCAGGTTCAGGGAAATTTGCCTAGAAGACAAGCAGGTTCAGGCAAGAAGATAGCTGCAATGCAGACTACACAAAACCAGTGGCTCAGAGACACTATCACCTTGGAAGGAGGATTTCATTTTTTTTCCCCTCATTTTTAAAAACTTTTTTTCTATATGACTAAGTCTATAACTGCAAACAAATATTCATCTGTATTTAACAGACAAGGTTCAGAGTACTGTGATCGCTTTGTACCGTACTAAGACGAAAGAGGTGCAAAGAACTTTGCTGCCATACAGAGATCCTGCAGGGAGGACGAGCTAGTGGAGTGGGTCCCGTACCATGTGCCCCTCCTAGCAACTAGCACAGAGAATTGCCAGGGGAAATAGGGCAGGATTCAGCCTTCCCAGCAGGCTCCCAATGTAGTGACAACTCCTCAGTTATCGGCAATTAAAGGAATTTTTGTGCAGTCCTCAAGCACACAGAACAAATCTAAAGAGAATGAAAATAACTTTATATCCTTTTATTATTCAATATGTATGTACTCTTTTTCTTTTTTTTTTTTTTAAATAACATTGCAACAGTGTTGAAAGAAATAACTGCATTGCACACTATCATGATCACTGAACTCCAGGACAGTATTCAGTTATATTCATAATATTTATTTTTTCTTGTTGAGAAATGCTGATCTACTTGATGATCATGACTACTGGGTAAAATTTAATTAATGCTGTCTTAGTTTCCTGCATGTAATATTAGTTGATATTGTCATTGTCATGAATGGAAATAATTAACAGTGATAACTGTTAATAACATTCTGTACTCTCAATCCTTTAGAATTAGCAAAATTCTAAAGGGATGGTAGAATAAAAGAAATAGACACAAAACAAGAAAAACATATAATATTTAAAAATGCATATGAATACATCATACTACTGAATTTTAATGGAGCAGCCTATAATTTTTCACAAACCTGAAGATGTGCTGTAATAGTCACTATTTTAATTAAAAATCATAAGAAAGTGAATTAAGAGAGAATGCAAAAAGTTACCTAGCCCATCCTCTGGCATGTGATATCTGACCTGTGAATTGGTTTCAGTATATAATCAATCAATCAATTAACAAATTAAATGAAAAGATCCAGATAGACACAGATTCCTTATATTACTACCAGAAATTCACCTGAAGACTGTGATAGGTTTGGGCAAAAAATATCATAGGACAACCTTATATTTTTTATATGCAAAAAAACATAGTAATTACTTGTGTATGAACTGCAACTAATCATGATTCATAACATTCATACAAATGTATGTTTCATAAACTACCTTGCTTTATGTTTTTCACCCAATAATAAAACCTGTTGTATGACCTAATTAACATATTCTAAAGAATAGTAGGTCTGCATATTAAACACTTAATTCATAAGAAATGAGAGGTCATGGACAGAAATTTAGATAGAATAGTGTTGTCTAGATAGCTAGATAGAATAGTGTTAACTATTAACCAAATAAGATTCTATTACAATTCAAGAGACACCATTAGCCATATTACTTGCATAATGATGGGAAGTTCTGCTAGACATCCAAAAAAGACATCCAAAATGAAATCTGTACTTTTTTTTTACTAGAAAAATATGCTATTAGGCTTAATGAACATAATGAACATTTTTCATGAGCATCAGGCTGATTGATATTAAATTAAGAGAATTACCTTGATAAAATATGAAGGAATTTCAAACGCATGATGTCAGGAACTGAGAAAGGACAGTATTCACAATAATATTAACATGATCATTTTTATAATGTAAAATATTTTTATTTCCACTTGATAGTTATTTCCTGATCTTTTTTTATAGATAATGAGCACTGTCAGCTGCAGACAAAGTCAAAGTCAACTGACAGCTTAGCATTTCCAAAACTGACTCCTTAGGTATAGCAGAAAATGTACTCCAAATAATTCCATGCCCACCACCAGAACCTACCGCCATGTAATACCATCACTAACACTACAGCAACAGTGTGCATGAATAAGCACAAGACATAGTGAACACAGTTTAAGAAATGATTCCTAAATCGTTTCCTATTTTTATTAGCAACATTTCAATAGAAGAGTTGTAGTGATATCTAATAGTAGTTCTGTAATTTCCTCTGATATACTAAAATAAAAATCTAGTATATGATACTAAGTGGTTTATCCTAAATTATTTAAGCTAAACAATACATATCAAACCAACAATGAAAGCATATTTCTGAGAGTGTATACTTGCTGTACTGCTTGGTTTTCATTGAATCACTAGTTCACAGAGGATATTCTAATTACTCATTCAAATTAGCTGTTTTAAGCATTGATGAAACTTTAGAAATTAATTTTATAGATCACACAAAATGAAACACATGAAAATCAAACTCAATCCTGAGCCTATAAGCGCCAGTTGCAATTTTGTACAGTGCCAAACACAAATACATATTCTAAGTATCTAATGAATTAGCTATGCAAATAATCCAATGTTATCATTATGGAAAATGTAATGAAGTTCAGTATTAATAAATAAATACATTAAAAAATACAATTACATTTAGTTTCTGCAGCGGGCCAGATCTAGCACAAGAGTAAATCAATAGACCTCTATAGAAACTAAAACACTTCTGACAATTTGCTCAGGATCTAGCCCTCTATGTCTCACTGAAATAATTTTTTTAAATGATTAAGTAAAGTACTGCACATATAAGGCATTGATTTTTACCATTGATTTTGTGCTGGCATTTGAGCCAAGCCTTAAAAAGCTTGAGCGCTTTATGTATTTACAGCTGTCTGTTGGCAAGGAATAATTCATTCACTCCAAATGAAACATGCCTTTGAAGCTTATAAAAACAGAATTGTGGAAGCCAAGATTTGCAAAAAACTTTATTCAAAAGACAAAAAAAGAAAATATATTTAAAAATCACTAGAAAAAAAGCACAAATGTGTTTTTTGATTTTTTGAGCTTCTCACACAAATAAGACAGATAAAGACTGGATTCTGCTCCCAAGAGAGCTATTCCATAGGCAGAGACCAAAGATTAACGAGTCATCATCTGACAAAGAAATATTTCCAGGAAATAAAAAGTATATTGTTTAGTAGGGGAGGTTAAATATGTTAAATATGTATGTAGAAAAATTTTGTTTGCCTCTCTTTATGTTTCCTAATCAGACAATCCTTTCTTTCTTTCTTTACTAATCAGAGACAGTATCAAACACAAGTGCAATACAAAAAGACTTGATCTTTGCTTCTTTCCAAAGCCTATCTCTTAAGATTGTTCTATTGCAATATAACTTATTGGCATTACTTTTAAAAGCTAATATCTACATGTAAGGGAACTATCAAAGAGACTATTATGTATTTATTGAAACTAACAACATCCTCCAATTCTCAGATGTTTAACATGCTATCCCATAATAAACTAAATTAGAAGTGAATTTTCCCCCTTTTACAGAACATAACCCCTGATGCAAAAGCAAAGAATACTGCTAGCTGTGAGGTTTTTGTCAAAATAAAGAAAAGAATGATCAGTAAAGAGAATCCTTCACCATTCGGCCATATATTTTCTCTTTCTGAGGCTTTCAGTGACCTTCGGTTGAGCATGATATCCAGAACCGATTTCAGATTTATCAGTGTTGGTGGCTAACTTTTCAGTATATTTATATAAATTTGTGACAGGAATTGAAAAAACAGCTGCTAAAATATTTGCTTTTAAGTCTCACAGAGTGACAGAGAATATATGAATCATGGCCTTTACTATTTTGTTCACATTAGTTGTGATGAGGAAGACTTTTATTCCCATTGCGGGAATTGAAAAAAAACTGAGGCAGAGAATGGACAGACATTCTCTGGACAGTCAACAGATATAGCCTGAGTTGCAAATCTAGTTCTGTCTACAGTGAAACATGAATAAAGTTTCCTTTCAAATTTCATATTGATTGAAAACTCCAGCAAGGCCAGCATTAACTGCACTTATAAGGAACTTTCACAAATAAACCCCCTCAAAAACACAAATCTTTGTCAGATGTTTATTTGTGCATCAGCTAAGCAGTAATCACTGGTCTCATGAATGACAGGGACCTGTTTTGCACAGGGTATTTTATGGAAAATAAGGATAACAACAGAACAAATTTATACCACATTTCTGTGGCCCATACGTTTTATTAGCCCATGTTTATGCTGTTATACTGCAGCCTGTTTATCCTTTGAACAAACTACAGTATTTGGCACATTGGCACACCTTTTGTTTTTGAATGAAGGTGAAAACCAAGCTTCCATCATAGTTTTAGCATATTGATATTACCATCTCAGTGATGTTCAGGGAAGACCAATCACAGACACATTCTGCCAACAATCTCACTTTTTTTAAAACAGAAGAGAGGTCAGATAAAGCTGTCCTAGGAGTTATTTAGGGATCCTGCCTGCACAGAGCTGATGTCAGATATAGCTTGTAATTGTATCTTATTCCCTACCATGATACATGCCAGGAGCATGAAAAAATATGGACATAATCTCCCACACTTTGGCAGTTCTTGTGTAAAAGTCCTTTTGGGAGCCATTACGGACTGCCACATGCTCAAGAAGCTGCTGATCAGAGAAACTGCTGCAGTGTGAAGCAGACCAGCAGATACTTCTCTTTCCACCTTCCAAACTCTTGGGTCAGTGCAGTTTCTTCAGGCTAATGGGTCTTAATAAAACTTCGCGCAAAAATATTTTGGCTTTAGATTTGCCTACTCACAGGTTTACAAGAGGTTCTGAAAAGTACCTTCCTAAAGTTATAGCTATTTTGTCCATCATTTGATTGTTTTCAGGGGTATTGCTAAATCTTCTCAAGTATCCATATTTATCAACTTTGAGAGAGTTGCCAGTAGTCTGGCACTTCGTAATAAAGCTTTTGAGCCCAACTTAACAATGTTTCTTACTGCACAGTTCCTGTTTTATAGCTACGATTTAACTATGACACTTTACATCACCAAGCAGCTCTGTGGTTCAAACTATTCAACCTAATTTGAATAATGAGATTAAAAGAAAAAAAAAAAGGCTCAGATATTCTAAGTGATATACCCACACTGCAAGGTCAATAGCAAAACTCAATTCTGCCTACTCCCCATCTTATATTTCATCCATGAGATGACAGCTGAGGCTTAGAATCCATGAATACATTTTCAGTTTTTATCCCTTGTTTATATCCATTCTCTTCATGGCCTCCTTTGTTACATATTGAAAAGCTGACTTTTGGAGAGATAAAGCCAAGTAGCATATATTAACAATGGCTCATTACACACACCAATGGGGAAAAAAAAATACTGGTTCTAAAAAACAGATGAGGAAAAAAAAAACAGTGTTGAAATACCACTGGCATAACTTCTGATTTTATCATGACTTTTTTAATTTATAAATATTTTTCTGTTTATCAAAATGGAAGGAGACCAGATACACTTATTTAATAATAAGTACCCACCCCCTGGTATCTATTGAGCATGATTCAGCATGATTCTCAGCCATACTGGCTTTAAAGTTCTCATCCCAAAACAAATTGCAATTCTTTTTTATTATTTAACCCTTGTCAAGACCCACTATGTGTTTAATAATACACTCAATTCTATCTCAAAAATCAGTCTTAAAATTGTATTATCAAATGATAACACATTTGCAGAGCATTCTTTACTTTTAAGACTGTTGCTGGCCTAATTAGATGCCAACACTTCTAAGACGTTGTCAATGTACTTCCTGCTAAGTAGGTATACCTCAGTCTATGTAAAATTTATGTTTGATTGTAATCAATACCATACTGAAACCTCAAGATAGATTTTTCTGCAGTGGCATATAGATAAAAAAAAAAAAAATGCAAGCTTGTGTCCACCATCCCCTATCAGAAATAACTGACTTTCTAACTATTCTCTTGCCATGAACAATTCATTCTCCTAA
>JAVCKT010008232.1:0-19037 GCA_032273925.1 Rhynchotus rufescens
GCATCCCTGCATTCCCTGACAACGCTCCTGTATTTCTCCCAAGGGGCCTGTCCTTTCTTCCACATTCTGTATACTGCCTTCTTCTGCTGGAGTAAATGCATACACATTTAAAAGGATTATAATTCTTGTCTAACATACTGAGACCACAAAATGGTTATTTATAGATATTTCACTTTGTCTCATCTCTGCCATTGTGCAAGGCTTTGTAGTAGGTAGTTTCCACACATTTTTCTCAAAAGCTTCTCCCTGAGAAGTGTGATCTATACTTAATTAAAGGGGAGAAAAAGTGAACATATCACATGAGACTTATTGCACTTTCTGATTTGATTTTAGTTGATTATCTTAATTAGTAAGCTAGTGCAGCCTTTATATACAATACGTTAAAGGATAAACTCTCCAAAAAAATGAGTCTTCCAAAAAAAAAAAAGGCATTTTTTCACATTGATATAAATACTCAATGTGTATAAAACTTTTCCATTTACCCTGGATAGGACTGCTCATGAACTTAAAACTGAACATATGTTTTCTCTGAATAATCAAATATGAAGATGATTTTTGTTTCAATTCATTTTCTTCTGACCATCTACTCTCTAAAGGAAGAAATAATTTATAGAAATTGGGTCATTCTCTTTTGTTTGTGTCTTGGCTACTCTTAATTCATCTGCAGATAAACTGGTGGCAAAAATAGTGTTCTTGAGGGGAAAATATTTGAATTTTCTTAACACACTTTGACTAAGGTAATGCAACTAACAAGCAATAATTGCAGGGATGTTTACAGTTTTACTAAATACATTCTACATTCTATGAATGGTTAATTATAAATTAGATGGATGTGGTTTCCAACTCAAAATGGTGGCTTGCATATTCTTTGATAATTTTTTTGTTTTTTCCCCCCCCAAAAAAAGTTTTCAAAATAGGGTCTGAGATCTTCTGGTCTGCAGAGGTTTTTCTCCTCCCCTGCTTAATTACTGCTAATCTTACTGAAACATAGCTAGTGTCACAAGCATTCCTTTCACTCTGTGAAATCCCAGACTTGTGAGCACTGACTTTCATGTGCAGTGTCCCTGCACTAATTGCAAGGGAATTCCAAGAGCAATTTTAATTTGTTCCTTGGCTATGATCATATGCAGCTGTCATATTTCTGCACCTGTATAATCTGTTTTCAAGTGCCAAATTCTGCAAGTCCTGGCTTTTTGCAGCTCTGGGATTGGGGGTCTCATTGCTAACTCTTGGATTTACTTAACCCTTTCAGTGTGGCTTGATCTGTAACGTTTTCACAAAGCAACAAAAATATTAAACTGCAGACTGGGGAAGACAGACGCAGTAGCACCTTAGGCACATAAAAATTGTGGCATTTCATTCTTTGGCATTTCATTAAAGAATACTTCTTTTAAGTGAGAAATCAAAGTCACAGAGACAAGATACGCAAAGGAAATCCGAATACTGCTAATTTCTTGCTAATCAGAAGTTGATTTTGATCAACTTTTTTAGATCTTTCATATGAGGAAAACCTCAGACCCTGGTGCATCATATTCTGAGACTGTTCAGCTGGTTAGCAATGGGAGCCCTGGGACACTGGCTGGGGGCAACTCTATCATGGTATTGGCTGGTTACCTTAGCTGGTCCTTAATTTTGATTTCCAAATCCCCAAACCTTTTAGGAATCAAGTACCAGGTGGATTATCTTCTCTTTCCACATAAGGAAAGGAGAAGGAACTACAACCGCAGTAACTATAGTTGCCAAACACAAGTTATAGAGTCATAAACAGATTGGATGATCAGCTGTGACAACCAGCTTGAAGGTAACCTGCAAGCTCCTTAGTGAGAAGAAAATTTCATGCTGAACTTTCCCATGCAGTCCAAATTGGCCAAGAAAATGCAAAATACATTATTAAAAGGGCTAAACTTACAAATGACCTGGTTTGCTTCTCTAAGGCAAGCAGAAACCCTTTCTCCTAGGATCGTGGAAACCAAGGGAGGAGCAGCCTACCTGTGCCTCCTTGTGATCATACATTGATATAAATGAGAAAAGTGGCAGGAGGAAAGAGGTAATGCTCTACAGATAATCAGCTTTCTATCTAGCAGGTTAACACAGCAACTTTCAGTGGTAGGTTAAGCCAGTGCACCAGCCGGTAGATCTGTCTTGGACACCAACCCGTGTTTGGTTTTGCTGATTTCTTTGCAGAGGGTATTTCAAATGATGATGGTTTGAGCTGGAGCAGGCAGAGATCAGAAGTCATTATCCCTGCAGCTGAACCAATGACCACTGTTGTCACCTAAAGCAAAGGGTCCCATGTGAATGTATGAATCACGAAATGGAGCGAAGGATGAAGTAGGGTAAGTTGACAGAAAGGAAACTGAGCAAGTAGATGTGAATGTCATTGTGAGCACATTTCCTCACAGTGCTTGTAAAATTACAAGGAAAGTCAAAGCTGCAGATCCCAGTAATTCCCCTGCGATTTTAGCAAACCTCTCCTGAGGTTTGTGACATTACTTCTATCTTCTGATAGAACTACAGCCCTGCAATTCACAGCTAGTTGTAATTCATTTATAATATAAATCTGTCAGGAGCTTTCAGAGATATCATAAACTATGACAGCACAATTCAATAATTGTTCATAATTAGGCAAGATAATTGATGTGTTAATTTAGTTAACAAATGGGGAAGCTGAAAACTTGTATTCAGATGTTAATGTACATGTAAGCATACATGTCCAGTATATTCCTTTCAGTGAGAATATTAAGATTTTTCTGTAGTATTTAAGAGACTTTTAAAATTTGTGCAATGCAAATAACATTCTGAAGTGTCTTTTATTTTTGTAGTCTAGCAAACTATAATGTTTATATGTCACAAATATAAAGGACATCTATCATGCTAGCTGTCATCTAGTAGTAAGCAAAACAGTAGTAAATATCTGGGGTAAGGATGGGTCAGTGGGTACTTCATTGTCTCTGAGCCAAATCAGTAACAGCTTGTTTATTATATCTCTTGTTACCTCCTCTCAAGTCAGTGATGCTTTTATTAACCCTAAGTACTGTAATAAAAGCTGTAGGAGGGGGGAAACAAAATCTTCTGCTCTGTAATGTAAATCTAGTAGGTTTTTTTTTTTTTATCATGCTATTGTGAGCTATGTCTATGTACAGAGCTCATGAGAACATGAGCAGTGTTCATCCATCTCTACCCTCTAGGACTTCATGATGAGTAACTTATTACTACAGAACTTCCTATGGAGTTCATCTTTTTGTATTTCTATCTAGTAGTATTTTTTTGCCTCAATTTTGACCATTAAGTTGAGTTTTCTTTACTTTTGCCTTAGATTGATAGGACCTCCTTAAATAGATGGATTGATCATGGAGGGAAAAAAAGTGCAGGTGGAAAGGAAAGTAGGTCTCTGATTGTTATCTCTTCTGTTTAAATAAAAACAGGTTATCTTAAAGCTGTATTCAAGAATCTAGCCCCCATTCTTGCTGCATAAGTTTCAGCCCATGAAACAGTTGCGAAATGCATATGTTTCTCACTGTGTAACTGAAGTACTCAAATCCACAAGTTTGGAAAGATCCTTAAAAACACAGCTGAACTTAGTTTGGATTCTGATTTGGACTGTTTGGACTCTGATTGCTAGTGATAAGAATGGTAGCATTAGCTTTGTCATGTGTAAGTTTAAGGGCTATACCTCGTATACGCTTTATTTTGAAAGATTTCAAAAGCTGAACACTACCTCTACCGTGAGGTGCTTTGTTGCATTGTAAATGCCAGCAGTTGAATCAACACCATTTGAAAACTTTTATTTCTCCATTGTATAGTGCTCAATTTTAAGGCTGGCTAGTTTAAGCATAAATTGCCTGTTTTGGCTACCGCTTTATCGTGACAAGCATAAAGGCCAATTGCAAAAGATCTCATGAGATTATTGCATTGTGAGCACTGATGCTATTTTGCCAGCATTTCAAATTGTGCTACAGAGAAACATATGGCTACGTCTAATGCTTGGTCAAGGCAATTTGGACAATAAATGTCTACAAAATGAGGACAATATTCTCTTTGTTAGCCTTTTTCTCAAGATGAGAATGCTCCAGTCTGCATTCTGTTTCCTGCTGGCATTAGATTTTGGAAAAATCAATTCTGCCTTTGAATTTTTGGGGAATACTGTAAGATTGAATGAAGAAAATGTCATGAATGGCTCTGATGTAATTTGGACAAAAGATGCTGGGAGAGGACTACAGAGGAAGAAGTGGTCAGTATGAGAGTCCTGATCATACCACGCGGTTATATAGTTTGGGTAATTTAAGGTCATGCAGAAAACAAATCTCCCATTCCCTCAAAACCAAAAAGAAGTTTACTTCGGACAGTTTTAAAGGAGTAGAGACCTCTTAACTCCTAAGCACTGCCCAGATGCCTAAATGGAGAAGCTTGCTGTTGAATTATGCTCTCATAGATGAGCCCCTCTGCAGTAGATCTGTATGGGTGCACTACACTGATTGGGAACCGTTCTTTAAAAGCAGGGCAGGAATACACCAGGATACCTGTAGCATGCACGCAATGTGCAGCATGCCACTTTCCCCTGCACAGAGGCCCAGGGATTTATGGATTTGCCATCTCTGCAAAGCAGAACGTGCTAATGAGCAGTTGCAGGCTGAGACCTGAGCAGCAGTTTCTTGGCTGAAATCGTGGATACTTTCCTGCTGCGATGCTGTTCAGGGTGCTGTGCAGCTGTCCCTCAATTATACAGCTGTAAATCCTAGCCTATTTCTAGTAAAATTGGGGAAGCAGCTTCTAGTTAGGTAAACTGTCAAGTTTCAATTGTGTTGAGCATTAACAGCATTATCGACCTTAAGTGTTTTGAAAGGGAAAGATTTGAAAATTAACATTTCAGTAGCTTAAATGTTGCTTCAGGTTCCTGGATTTTATTGCTAAACAGTAGTTACAGGAGATTTAATGAACAATGGTAGGGGGAGGTTACAGTTTTTTGATTCAGTTCAGCAAAGGCTTTAGCACAAACCTATCTTTGTGCAGCTGAGAGTTTGTGCCAACTTCCATGTGAAGCTTGTACATCTCTGTACTTAGAAGCCATTGACTAAATTGAAATATTCCACTTAAATATTTAAACCTTCTTAAATGATTTTCTTGTATCTGTCCTTTTAAGAATTACTTAAACTGCTGGCAATGCTTAAATGTCACTACACAGCCAGGGATACAATTAAAAATGCATTTTTTTGTATAGAATTAATTATGATATTAAAGCAGGATTGCTAACTTGCTGAGCCCAGGCAAAATATCTGGAAAACATAAAATGACAAGATTCTGACAAAGAGAATCCTTTATCATCCTGTTGCTGAGAAAGTCCATTTCCTGCAAGTTGTATGTCTTGTGCAGTGTAAAGGCAGAAAATCCCTACCAGTACTTCCCTCTTTTAACAGTGTTCATGTTGCATACTGAAAACATTAAAATGCTTCTGCTGCTAGAAGGTCTCAAGTACCACCCTACAGAGCAGTGGGAGAAGGTGACTTTCCCTGCAGTTTGAATTATTTCTCTGTTTTTCCCCAAAGGCACAGAAGTAATCCATCCTTCCACAGAAGTAATCTCATCATCAGGTGTTAGGAGAAGTTGAATTTCTAATCAAGCTAAATAGCTCAAGTGAAAAAATGCAAGGAGGTTGAGAGAGATGTGCTCTCCATTAACTGCATCCACTGCATGGAACAAAGCAAATACAAGTGTAGAAGGGTAGTGTGCTCCTCCAATTTGTGTACTTGAGGAGTGCCTGTGACTGACAAATCCCAGCTGAGGTGAACAGGGTGAGGCGACAACTTGCAAACCCTGCTCTTGGTTCAAGTGAGTGTGAAGGGGCAAGTGCAGGAAGGCTACTGAACCCATGAGAGTTTCCTGTTAGAAACACTAGCAGATGAATACTATCACCAGATAGTAGGTGATGGTCCCCTTTACAGAACCCCGACTAACTTAAGAGCTTTGCAGTGTATGGTCATTGGTGTTGCAAAACATGGCAAGTTGACCTGGAAGCTTCCCTATGTAAAGAAAAGGGTAGAGCTTCCCTGGTACCAGGATTATTGGCTCAGAGCTGGTCCCAAACCACAAGCACTTCAGTCAGCTAGTGAGTCAGTATCCTCTGAGAGTGCTATTAATAACAGGAAAGACAAAATGCACAGCCCTGATTTAGCACAGATTTTCTTCTTAATGACATCCAGCTTAGTCTTTTGATGTTTGTTTGTTCTTTTCAAACATTGATTTTTCCTGTGAAGGGACTCCCCTATTTTTCTGAAAATAAGAAACCTTTCTCCCATCACTTCTAGCTAAAATCAAGAAAAAAAGTTGCTACACTTAAACTTTCAAACTGCTGTTCAGTTAGCATGGTTAGTAGCAAAGGCAACCTTGAATTCAATTGTGTATCTGTATTTTCTAGCCAAGACAGAAGAGCATCATGTTTGCTGCAATTAAGACATGCAGTTGAAGTTCGCCAGCGCGTTAGTCAATCCCAGCCTTATCGCTGCGCCCGGGCTGGACTTCAGAGACTGCTCCCCGTGCCAAGCCGGAGTTGTGCTGCCAGATCCCCGCTCCACAGGCAAGCAGGGCTACGGCCGTCTGCCTTTTTTTTCCATAGTTTTCATTCTGATAACTGTGACTTGTGGTCACACGCTGGCAACGGACCATTTTTCCTGCTGACCGCTGCGATGCCAGCAGGGTGTTCTGCCAGATTTTGCTTTAGATGATCTCCCTCCCACTAATTTGATTCAACAGGGATTTTCGCTTGAGCACCGTTGGTCTTTGCTTCCTCGCTGAAGAGGTTTCCGTTTGCTTTTAAAGCTTTTCAGCTTGCAGTAAAGTTTGTGCTAGACGTGGAAGAAGGCGTTAGCTCTGTCGCAGAGTTTATAGAAGGCTTTGGGTTGCTTTTGAGCGAAAATCTCTTGTAAACATTCAGTAGGCTTCTAATGGAAATATTTACTGACATAATAAATAAAGGGCCAATCCCCAAAAACACCACATTGTTACATTCAACCTTCTGCCCATGAGCACAAACAAATCTTTCCAGTTGTGGGATTCTGTAGCTAGAGGGAGAAAAAGAAAAGGCATTACTAATACAGCACTAACCAACTAGCAGAGGAACAGCGTATCTGGAAATCTACCTATTTTCACTAGCTATGCAGAAAAGCCATGATGTTCTGATAGTGGAGCTGACTTAATACAGCTGTATAGGCATTAACTATCTGGCAAAAAAAAAAAAACTTGCAAAGATTCAAATGCAAGTTATTTCCTGATTTCCCTCGAAAGCCTGTTGGTCACAGAGGCATAGCTACTGTTCTCTTTTTAAAAAATACCTATATTACTGTGCTTGTTACCTAAACGTTAACAATTGTATTTATGGAATAGCTCTCTGCTTTATTTTTTGTTTACAGTAGACTTCTGCATCCTGTACAAGTTCAGTGAATAAGAAAAGCACAAGCACTGCTACTGTTTTATGGAACTGTAGAGGAACTGTATTCTTAAATTAAGGAAAACTGAAGATATGGCCTCAAATATTATTTAATGAGCCTGGAACAAAGCATCACTACGATGTTTTTTCAGCCTGTTAATTGTCATACGTGACCACTGAACACAAACACCAAACACTGCTACAAGCAGACTGCATGCCAAGAGCGTAGCTACTGCAGTGCTTCCTCATTTCCTTTGCAATCTCGAGCAGAAGTGCTTAAGTATCTATGCACAAAACAAAGGTCTTCCTATTTCTAAATAGGGACATAAACTAGCTCAACAGTCTTTGATTCTATTCTGGGATAACAAGGTGATGTAGGTCAGGAATTTTGCTGTTGTTTCTATTTAAAAGAATTGTATGTTTATTCACTCGGATGCATCCAGTAAATAAGCAAATCTATAAAGCTGTAATTCCATAGAGCTCTAAAAGACTTCCTAAAACAATGTTTGCATAGATCTTAAACAGATCTTTAAAAAAACAATCATATTTGGGCAAAACTTTAGTAGATTAAACTTGAAGGTATGGTGTCAATGCACTACCAGAGAAGATTTGGGGGGTGCTTTAAGGACAGCTTTCTAGGTTATTGTAGTTAGGAAAGGATACAATGCACAGACTTTGTTTCTGTATTATTAAATGCATTTTGAAGGTGCTCATTAAGAGCATACTCCTCTACACTGTTTATATTAGCAGTATTCTGTATGTCTTAGACCGCGTGATTGTCATTTAAGTTCTCTCAGTGTTTGTGGGGAGCTGAAATCTGAAATAGATAATATATTCTCCTGCACTATAATGAGACTTCTTAATTTCTAACACAGGAAGGAGTCCAAGGGAGAGGGACAGGTATTTTGCTTACCATGGAAGAAAATCTCTAAGACAAAATCACCAATGGACAGTATTAATCATCGTTCAGGCTGATAAAGCCTAAATATCTGAGAGGCAAAAACTTTCCCTGGAGCACAAGGGATGGTGAAGGCTATTCCTCCTGGCTGGTTAAAACTGTAGTCTGCTGGGAGGAACAAATGCTAACAGGCAGAGTGCAGGGCACTCTTGTCCTTGCACTGCAGTGTGCCTTTCTCTGTAGCGATGATATTAGTTTGCACGGTATTTCTGTGAACAAGACAGGATCAGATTCATTTTTCTGCTAAGGCTTTCTTTTTTAAGATGACTTCCACAGACCCTTTTGTTACACTGAGAACAGAACAGCTGAGCTACACAAGCAGAGAAAAAGGAGCATATCCGTGGAGTGAAGCAGATCATGGAGAGGGACCCATCATCTAGGTGCATTTCAGGAGGCTCTCTTTCAAGCTGGCTCTTGTTGGATCCTATGCACTTATCACCCTTTGGTTGGTGAGAGTGCTTTGCAGCATATTCTTTAGCTTAATTCCCTATGCAGGGAACCCATGTTCTTGGGCTGCTCTGCAGCGCACACTAAAGCATGAGAAGAGGGAAAGATCTGGAAACTCGCTTCTAAGGAGCCAGGCTAGGATGGTAGACTCACCCTTTGCTTATATTACAGCGGAAATAGTGATAAACGGTGGAGGTTGGGCATGGATGTTGTTTAAATTAGCCTGACACCGCAAGTAGAAGGGAAGCCTTTGATTTCTATTTGCTGACTGAGTAGCTGCAGTGACTGAACATATTTGTGTGCCTTGCTGTGGTTTGCTGCCCTTTACTGAAGATTTTTTCCCTCTGTGGCACTGCCAGTGACATGGAAAGTATGGGTGTTTCTTGTTTTGCTCCAGCAGAAATGAGGACGTCCTAGTTTAAATTGCTAGAGAAGGTATTTTGAACCAACCTGGCTTCTGAAGTAGCAAAAGGCACCTTCATGTGTTCCTTTTTTCTGGTCTCTGCTTGTGATGGTAACCTTCAGGAGAGGGGTAGCCATGTTTACTCAGCTTTAGCCGCTCGATAAAAGAATGTGTTTGTGAGCTGTGACTGAGGAGCTCCAAAATGCCTTCAAGCATGGGCTTTATGCAGACTTCCTGGGAGAAAACAAGGAAAGCATATTCACAGTCTGATTCTGAAGGAGATGGGAAAACCTTTCTTCATTTTTTTCTCTTTTTTCTTATGTTTCCCCTTATTGTTTTCTCTCAAGTGATCATAACATTTTTGACAGCTTCCATCAGTTACTTCTATTTTTCTTCCAGCAGAGGTCTTTATGAGATAAACCAATCGGCTGTACAACTTTCCTCTGTGTAGCACCTTCCATCCAAACCGTATCCTAGGATGATGCACAAAAGTAAAATGAACAGGTTGCAAGTACAATTGCAAAGACAAGAGCTGGATTTAGAGATGCTGAGGAGGAAGATATGCAGCCGCTTTCCTAAATGAGATGAGGAGGCAGTGAGGACGAGACATCTGAGGAGAACGGAAGCTGACTGTTGGGCATAGTCTGCCACCATGGGTAGTCATGCTGCCTGAAGGGACCAAAAGGAAACAGATCATTTCTTGAGCAGATCATGAGGACAGGAACTGGAAGTATTAGGAGAGACTATCATAAGTAAGGAAGAGCGGAGCTCTGAAAAGGCTGTGCCCTGGGGACTGAGTACAATTCGGGAACTAGATAGTAAAGTAGGGAGTTAAAAAGTTGCCTGTCTTATCTCCAGATGTGTGCTACCAGCTGTTGAGAGAAGAGGGCTCATTCAATTGAGAGGGAAAAAAAAAAGTGGATTCTGTGAAGCTATATTTTAAAATCTTGCAATAAAAATGACTTTACTATATAAAAAAATCTCCCAGGTCGAGGTTCTGGTCAGAAATTCTATACAGCAATTTAATCCTCACAGTCACAGAAACAGAGACTAGAGAAAACCAGAAAGAAAATCATTGGTAGGGCAAAATGTTAATGTCTTAGTTAATGCTCTTAATGCTCTTTGCTTGATCCCAAGTTGATAGGGTTAAATGTGCTGTCATAGGTAAATCCAACTCCATTCCCAAGTTTTGGACCTGTATAACCCAAGCAAAGAATGAGACTGTTGCTTTGGATGTGTGTGCAAAAAGTATCACATGTGTTATAGCTGTGATTGTCGTGTGGGTTTTCTGTAGTTGTTATCTTTTCCTCATCAGGGACTCTAAAGTATTATGCTGAAACTACAGTTATGGAAATTAGGGTATAAAGAGGTGAAAATGACTGAAAAAGTTGTTATGATTCAGAAGAGAGGCTCAAGGAGCCAAGAAAATGTCTCCCAGTTTCATATCTCTTCATTCCTATTGGGGACCTGTTTATGTAAAAATAAAATGTCGCAATGACTTACTGCGATAGCAGCTATAAATAAAGCTGTTAAAAATCTGCCACTTATTCACTCACTGTTTTTCTATTACTCCTAAAGGTTAATAACTCAAATTCATATGTAACAGTAATTAATTTTATCCATTACAGTCTTTAGGGCTAGGCATTTTCTGGCAAGATCTAAGTTAGAGTAACAAGACCTGGCATCTAATGGAGTTCACAGCTGGGAGTGATATGCTCAGGAAAATGTACTCTGCATGGGGAGGGCTGGCGAACTGAAAATGGAAGTCAAAAAGAGAGGAAGGGTATCCAGCCTTGACCAGAATCCATTAATTGTTTTCAAAACTAGAGTCCAAACCTTGAAGTGGCATTGCAACCTGCGCACATTCTTGTGAAGCAGTTGTGAGGGACATGTATTATGGAAGGAATTTGCTTTTGTACTCTGCAGAGGTGATAACTTTGCTGAAACATTTTTTAACATACATCTGTATCCCTCCAGAGCACATTCTGCTCTATATGCTGTCACCCAGTACAGAAACACTTCTCTCTCCATTAATGCCTTGCCCTTGAACTTTGAGATTAAATTGATTCATGTCAGTGCCAAACATCTAGTGAACCAGAAGGGACCTGAAACCTGACCGGAGCTCACAGGTACAATAACAACCCTGGAGAATAAGTACAAGAAACAATTAAGCTCTTATTTTTGAATGAGCTTAAAGAAACAGGAGTCCTCACTAGAAATATATACCATCTGCAAAGCTCATCCAAATATGAGCCATGCCATAGACAAAGATCCTGAGGGAAAAATCTGAAAGCATGTTTTGGAGAAAGCCCATTTTGGCTGGGATAAGTCTGCAAAGTGTGAGAAACTCAAGTCACTGCCTCTTTTTCCTGAGAAGAAAACTTTAATTTTTGCTCCTTTTAATTAGTGATATTGAATGAACTGAGTCTACCACCATTTAATTCTCTGACTGAAAACAAGATGCACGTCCCAAAGGCTGCTCCGATGAGGAGGGGCAGCAGTGCTCTGGGGCAGAGAGGGGAACCCTTCCATACAGCGATGGGAGGGAAAGCATTTCAGAAACAAACTTGTCAGCTCCCCATCATGGTGGGTTCCTGCTCCCTTGGAGCAGGGTTACAGGCTCTGATGTTTATGGAAGTATGAGTTTGAGCAGAATGGAGGGGAGGGATACCTTGAAAACCACATCTAGAACTGGATCAACTGCGCTCAGGGGATTGAATGAGTTAATGGTTTGCTGGGGTATAATTGTGTCTGCAAACTCTAATAAAAGGCAGGTGTAATAAATCTCTTAGAAAAGGCCCTACCAGTTTGGACTGTGGAAACTCCCTGTGAAGAAGCATGGTTCAGGTGAAACATCTGATTTACAGGTAACTGGCTTGCAGTTGTTAAGCTGTTTTGCCTCCAGAGATAGCTGGATGCTATGGGAGATTTTGAGCTATAGAAGTCCAGTCTTCCATGCTAACTGTAGCTGCAAAGATTATTTGGAGCTAAAGAAGGCCTGTTATTTGTCTGACTTTTAGGGAGGGAGTTCAGCAATTTTTTGGTGAGGAAGGTTAGAAAAGCAGGGTGAAGATGTGAAATAATTCATATACTGCAGTGTATTCAAGTGAGAATTATCAGAAGAGTGGTAATAGAGTGGTTGAGAATAAAACCCATGTAGTAAATGCAGAAGCTGTACTGAGCTAAGCAGGAGGGCTGCTTTAATATCCACAGGGCATTGACACAATGAGAGATCCTTACAGACAGAGAGGGGGGATATCTTCTCATGGTAGTGGGGCTGAGCCTTATGTCCATGCCTGGTCCTTGCCCAGGCTGAAATCGGGGCCTATGCACATGTGAGCAGCTTCAAAAGGCAGTAATTTACCTCAGACATGCAATCAGTGGAGGAATTTCTGCAGATGGAGCTGTGCAGAACTGCCCAGGTCCCCAGATGTTCACAGATGTGCATGGAGTCTGGTACAGCAGCTTTGTGGGGTTTTCCAGATTCCAAAACCATTGCACAAAGTGCGTAAGAAACCACTTTAGGGTCATTTTCAGAGTTGGAAAAAGCAAAGCCATGTTTCAAAACCCCTTCCTATGAAACACAGATGCTGGTACTTAGCATGAGCTGTAAGAACACAAAGATTGAGAAAGGCAGTAGTGGGTTACAGCAGCAGCATAAACTGCAGTTCCCATTTCCCCTGTGCTTCTCACAAGGACTCCTCTCTTCACCCTTCTTCTCAGCTGTTCTAAATACTACAAGAAATCTGAAGAGCTTTACCGTCTTTTGCAATATGCTCACGCCACAGGAGAATACTCATCCTTCCTGTTATATATTTTTAGATGACATAAATCTGCTTGTATTCTATTGGTAAGGGCTTCTTGCAATTTACTGAAATGCTTATTTAAAAATGAAGAGGCTGTTTTTACTTTACAGGATAAAGGATTAGAAGTTTCCATGAGTTTCTAGGCTGTTGGGCTTGACAGGTCTTGCTCTGTGCAATACAGAAGGCTGATGTGCGTGCTACATTCCAGTAGTTTGCTGTCAAATAAAGCAATCAGAGGTCACAAGAACATAATAAATATCCCTAGTCTGATTCAGCCCTCCCCAACTCAAGACTTCCCTGAGTGGGAGGGTTTCTGGAACAGTGGTAGCGGGAGGAAAAACTGAGTCTCCTGCAGGAGCTCTGGAAGTGCAGGGGTTAGTCTAGAGGAGAGTTACAGAACATGCATGTGGAGATTTAGGCCACAGCTATCGTGCAGTAATGAGTTATTTAGGCTAACGGCGCTGGGACGCATTACTGTGTAGACATGCCCTTGATGACCCAGGCAAAACCTGGGGCTGAGCCCGAGTTTTGAAGCAGCTATAGGAAAGTAGGAAAGAGTTTGGTGTGGAGAAAAAATAGGGGAAGAAAAGTGACCCCTCTAGCTTTGGGGTGTTCCTATTTGCACCTGGCAGAGTTGCCAGTGGTCCTGGGACAGGGTGGCCTTGGTCATGTTCTGCTAAGCCAAGAGGCAGTGTGGAAAAGTGTTGGGAGTCATTGAGGCTGGTCACTGGAAGAGGAGCTGAGCAGAGCTGCAGACTTACAGGATCCAGCCCGTACCCTGCGGGGGGTGCCCCAGGCCCACCTTGTGAAACCAGGCTGGAGAAGTAGCCTCTTGTACTGTGCTTGCCCCTCGACCCCAAGACTCGTGACCTGCGTATGCTTTTGTGCAATGTAAATGCCTGAGAAAGCTACAAAGCCATGGGCTGAGGCCCAGCACGCTCCTACAGGGCGACATCAAAGAGCAACATGATTTTGGTGTGTACCCTTTCATCAGTGTGACTGTTGCAATAATATATATATTTAGCTAAGGATGATACATGTGTCTGCACCTATGAAGTTTAAGGAGAGTTTGCTGCCCGGGGAAAGGCTCTGTGTGTGTATGTGTGTATATATATATATATATATGTATATATTCCTTAAAGGAGATGTAACTTTGCCGGTACCCCGTGTTTGCTGGGGGTGCTCCGTGCTGCGGCCGGGGAGCAAAGCACATCCCGGGGCAGCTCCTGCGGCCGGGTCCCCAGCGCGCCGGAGTCTCGCTGCGCGCGGGGCTGCAACTGGCTCTGGGTTTAGCACTAGGTTCCGGCCCGGCCCGTCCTTGGTCCGTCCCGGCCGGGGTCGGGGCGGCGCTGGCGGGGCGGGACGGGGGGCGGCTCCGCCTCTGCCCCGCCGCGATGGGGCGGCCCCGGCGCGGGCAGGATCGTGCGGCGGGAGCCTCCTTCCTCCCCCTCCTCCCTCCTTTTTTGTAATCCTTTCCCCTCTTTTCCCCGCGGCTTCCAGCGGCGGTCGCTATGCGCTGCGGGGCTCGGCCGGGCGCGTAGCGGCTCCGAGGGGGCGCACGGGCTGCCATGGGGCGGCGCGGTGGCTGAGGCGGCTCCGCTCCCCTGGCCCGGCCCGGCCCAGCCCGGGGCACATGGTGCGAGCCTGGGGCCCGGCGTTCAGCCCCGCGGGCCGCCCTGCAGAGCCGCCACCGCTATGGACAACTTCTGGGCCGAGGTGAGCGCCGGGGGTTGGGTGGCCGCTCTTCCTCCCTCCTCCTCCTTCTCCTCCGCCTCGCTTTGTGGGACGCGCGCGGGGGAGCTGCCGCGGGCACTTTGTTTTCCAGGCCGGCACTCCGGCGAGTGCGGGAATAACATCCACCCCCGGTCCCCTCTGCGAGCAGAGCACAAAGTGCCTTGTCCCCCTGCCCTGCAGCGAGGACAAAGTGCCCCGTCCGCGGAGCGGGGGCGGCCGGGCCAGGTGGGGCCCCTGGGTGCTGCCGCTTTGGGGAGAGGGGCTAGGAGCGAAACTTGGGGAGTCCGGCCCGGAGCTGCAGGCGGGTTTCGTGAGGGGCGGCGCTCAGCCTTAACTTAGGGTTGTTGCAGCGAGTGTGTAACGTTTGCCGGGAGGTTTCCGCGCCTTCGTTTCTTTCTTTGATTTCCTCCCCCTCGAAGCGCCGGGCAGCTGCAGCCCAGTGGCCCGCGTGGAAAGCGATGGAAAATGGGTCTCCAAGCGCCGTGCCCGCCGGCTCCGGTCCCACATCTTGCCCGGCTACTGCTTCGCCTTCACCTCTCTTCCCGAAACCGCAGCTTTCCCCCCACCCCCCCCACACCCCCTTTTGGTAGACTCAGCCTTAGAGGAAAATGCAGCTTATTCTGGGTGGGGGCGTGGATTTATTTGAAATTACACCAGTTATGTTACCTGGCGTGTTTCAGCACATGCTGAGCGAGAAGCTTTGACAGTAAAGTAGTGCTGAGGGTGTTGCTGAAGGAGTAACTACTTTTTGTTTGGGTTACCACAGGATTTCAGCCCCAAAGGGGCATAGGAAGAATATCACCTTTTGTTCAAAGAGGCATAAGGTAGCTCTGGTTCCTAGCTTTGCTCTCCATTTGCTATTTGCTATTGGAGAAGTCACTCTCCTCCTACTTAAAACGGGAGGTTACACATTTTTTCCCCCTTGAGTGGGCACGTGAGGCATCAACTGAGGGGGGCTTTGGGAGCAGCGCTGTTGTGATGTGGTCTCTTGAAAAGATGTATTTATAAAGCACGTGCTATGAAGTAGAGACAAAAACTTGTGGCGCAAAGTACAAAGCAGCAAAGCTCCAGTCTTGAAAGTAGCTTGAGCTTTACAGCTGTCTTGTGGATCTTGACAACTCCTTTATGTCAGGAGAGGAAATCCGATCAAAGACGCTTTGTTACCTGCTCATGGTGAGCACTAAAGATAGAAACCTGGGTTCTCTTCTGGCCTGTCAGCATTAGCTGAAGTTTATTCCCCACTACATAACGGTAATGTTACCCATATGCCAATTTATGCAACAATATATTTTCAACAATAATAGTGCCAATAGCCCAGCAGTCTGGGGCTGTGATTTGGCTGCAAAACCCTTGCCCTTGTGAAATATCTTCTTCCCTTGTGGTCTCCATGCTGCTGATGCTCCCACAAGAAAAACAGCCGATCTGTTTACTGGAATAGGAATTGGTCAAACAAAAGGAGGTCATGTAGCTCACTGCTTGTTAGCTTTTCATTTGTCACACGGCACAGGTTCTGTCAGGAGCAGCAAGGACTGACTGCAGGACTAACTTTCAAGAAATGTGGGTCTAGCAATACTATTGGATTTTTTTTCTTTCCCGGAGAGGATGTAAGCCTCATCTTTCCAAAGCTTGCAAGCCATGAGCAACATGGTAGTGTTAGTCTGGTCTCGCAAAATTAATCTGAACAGTCATCAGCTCTGACACAAAGTGTACTTCCATGCCCTACATAATGACGAAGAGGAGAATTAAGGGTTTTGCCTCCCCTTTTAGCCAAAATTACATGCCCCGGGCAAAAAGCAAGTAAATTCTGCCAGTCTGTGTTAGTATTTCAACATATATTTATGTTAATTTGTGGTTGCTGCATGCAAACTTTGATCTTTCTTAAGAACTTTTACTCCCTTTCAACATGTTGCTATTACTTTAAAAGATCAGTAAATATAGCACCTTGACTTTAATCTGCATCCAGAGTCCCACCCACGAGTGTAAACATTTTTCTGCGCTAACACTGGAGCGTATGTAAATCCCATATAGAGCATAACGTACAATAGCAGAGACACACGGGGCTGACCCAGCTACCACAGAACAACTTCTGTTCTGGGCACTGGACTGAGCCACTAACCGGCTAATTTAATTTGTGTGAGGCAGACATCCTGCAGCTGCTCTTTATGAAAATATTTACCGACTTATCTGAGAGAATTATTGTTCTTGTTAAAATAAGCCCTGGTGTTCCTCGGCAAAGGGGAGAAGGAAACTGGATGAAAGGAGCAGGTAAAGGAAACTGGATGAAAGGAGCAGGTAACAAGGCTAAGCGGTGACCTAAGTCCACTGATGTAATTAGGTTTTCGGAGAAAAGCTGATAAGAGAGCAAGGTGGATAGCAACTTAAGGGACATTAACATGGCACTTTGTAGGAGAAGGTCCCAGGTCCCACCAAAGAACATCTCTAATTCTGGGTGTTTTAGAGCAGTATTGTACAGCTAGCAGGCTGTACAATTGCAGGAGGGGAAAAAAAAAAAAAGCACTTTTTTTTTGTGTACTATGTTTTGACACTGCTCCTAGTATATTAGTTTATTCATTAGAACAAAATTATACAGTTGAGTAAGATATTTGTTGGCGCATACATGTATGCATATGGTGCAGAGAAAGCATTCTTGTTGGTACTTGCTGCTTAAATAAGATCTAGGATAGCCCTGAGCTCATGCCAATCAGCAGACACTATGGTTTTCCATGATTTTTTTTTTTTTTTTTTTTTAAACTTGTGAATATTGATGTCCAGTTTCTGGTTTGCCATCATTTTCCTTTACTACTCATATGACCTGTTCTTGTCTGTTTCTCTTATTTCTTGTTACATACAATAAATGACTGTATCTAGGGGAGCCTTAGCTTCATTCCCACACCACTTTTCCAACTCAGCCATTTAAAAAATATATGCTCTGAATACAAAATTAAGCTAGAAGAACCAACCCTGGAATTTATCCCCCCCAAACGCTTTTAATGCTAAGCGGTGCTAAAGTAATTTTAAACCTGTATTTTCAAGACAGGAGAGAATTGTTTTCTGACATTTTTTCACCATGAGGTTGACTCTCTGAAACTATTTCAGGCTATGTATTAATCAGTACTAACTTCTGATGTTTAAAAGAAAGTAGGTGTGAGAATGTTAACCTTTTTAGTATACATACAATGCCTTATTTTCATATGTAAAAAACTTAGAAATCCCAGAAATCTGCAGTAAGTATTAAAATATTAGAAATGTGGATTTTTCCACAAGCTCAATGGAGCTATTTGGCTGTGTTTCTCAAAGTAGTTTTAAAAAAATAATTCCCATATGTTTTACCAATAAGTTGGGTGCCCATAAGCAAACATTCCCCTATGGAAGTGAGGGTCAGTGAGGATTTTTCTGCCTTAGCAAGGGAGTTATGTGCTGTCACAATATGAGAGTCAATGTGAAGAGGTTTTGTACAAAAAAGGCAGGAGGGAAGCCCAAGCTGTGGTTTTGGCTTCTTCAGATCTCGAGTGGTGTTTGCCAGGGTAGCAGAGGAAGAGGATGGAGAAGTTGAGTCCCCCCTCTTTTCCTCATGCAAGGAATTGCTTTTCCCTGTACATACAGTATGTGACTCCGAACAGTGAAAAGTGGCCCTAGATAGCAGGGCTTTAGCAGGTTGTTCTGTCAGCTTTCGATCTAGGTGGGTAGATAGTAGAGTGTGGCTGCTACAAGAGCATCATATGGAGCTTCTACTGAGGTTTTTCTCACATTGCGTAGGGACTTACTGCAAACTGGAGGACAAGACATGTACTGTGTGTCCACCTGCTGCTGTGTCTAGCAATACTGCTTGAATTCAGAATGGTTTCCTTTGCGGGCGCTTTCCACAGTTGAGTGTATTTGCTTAAGTGTCTGAAGAGCAGCTCTGCTGGCACGTGGTCCTCAGCGCATGTCCTGAAGGGGCAAGTGCCTCTTTGTGGGAAAGATGCTGGGGCAAAAATGCATTTGGAGGTTTGGATCTTACCTCTGGGGAGCTGTCAACGTTTCCAGATTTGCCAAAGTTTCCAGATAAGCAGTTTGCAGAAAGCCAATGCTCTCCTGTGCTGCAGCACTGGGGAGATCACTGCCTCCCTGTGCAGCGTTACAGAATCACAGAATCTTTAAGGTTGGAAGGGACCTCTAGAGATCATCTAGTCCAACCTTCCTGCTCAAGCATGCACACCTACAGCATGTGGCACAGGGTGGCATCCAGATGGGTTTTGAAGACCTCCAGAGAAGGAGACTCCACAACCT
>JAVCKT010008233.1:0-11595 GCA_032273925.1 Rhynchotus rufescens
AACACTTGCCTGCTTCTCATTTGCCATCCTGGATTTGCCATCCAGGCTGTAAAACTCTTTTTAGCTGCTTGCTGACTAGATGTCTGTTTGACAATACATGCAGCAGTTACCTGTCTTCACTAAGGTGATCGACCCTGAAATGGCCAGATCAATTATATGGTAGAGCAGCCAGGCATTTTCTATCTACAAGAGAGAAGACCATGTTGATAAGACAAACAGTCAAGATACAGCTTCAGTTTTGACTTTAAAGCTGTCAGTGCACTGTTTTTTGTTTGTTTGTTTTGCAGATGTGTTGACCACAGTGAGGAAGGGCATGTTAACTTAACATGTCTGTGAAGCTGTCTGAGTTACTAATGAATTTATTTCCCTCTCTATTCAGTTATGGAGATTAGTGTAATTGGATAGCTCATTTATGGCTCAGTATATACCTTAGTATGTGCCATGATGCAGTGTTTCCAGAACACGTGGGAATCTTTGGTTTTGTGTTTTAGGTTTTTGGTGTGTTTTGATGATGTACTTCCAGGTGACCAGAAATAGGTGTGGTTTTGTTTGTTTTGTATTGTTTTGGATGGCATGACATTTTTTTGTTGTTGTTGTTTAGGATTTGCTTTTTTCCTCTTACAACCTCCTATGTTAGCAGTAGGCCTAGTTTCAATTACTGGATTGCACTTTGCGTATTCACAAAGCATATTTATCCAAATACATGGCTCATAAGGCTGTTCTCAGGAGAAATAGACTGAGCTTAACACAAATAATGCACATTCAGAGAAGAAACTGTAGTGTGAGGAATGTCTTCAGTTAGATTACAATTTGTCGCTCTATTTTTGTCTTCCTCACAAATGTGTGAATATAACAAACTGATGTATTTTCAGGCCCTTTGGGGGAAAATGTCAGATGTTGTTATAATATGTTTGTAGTAATGAAGCCTTGCTTGAAATTGCTGTGTTAGTTAGCTGCCTTGTCTGGTTTTCAGAGCCAGGGTCAGTTTGTTGACAACTTGAAACAATATTTCTCTTTTGAATTCCCAGTGGCAGTAACTAACCTTTAAAAAGGCAAATTTTTTATCTGCAAAATGTATAGGGAAGCAGTGTTTGTCCTATTCTGTTCCATTTGGGGAATAAACTAGTATTCTTAAGCAACTGAAAAAGAATTTCTTCAATTTGAATTAGATCCATATATGAGGAAAGAGAGATTCATGAATTTCACTCATCTTAGAAAGCTCATGGAAGTGCCAGTTGTTTCAGAATTAGGACTGATACAGACAAATGCAGAAATTACTATTTTGGAAACTGCAGGCTTCTTCCCTGGGTTATTTTGGTAGCTATGTACAAAAAACTGATGTAGCGGTAGTATAAATGACTTTGTTTATGCACACGTTTTTTCTTTTGATTTGTTTTTTAAGTAGCCCATAGTGAGCATTAAATTTTATAGATTTATTAGGTTAGCTTCAAGATTAACACAGAATCTCTGAATTGCTTTCCACACTAGTGAGATATGAGACTGTCTTTTTGTTATGGATTCTGCTTAATTATATCCTGTCAGGTCATTGACACTGGAAAAAGTTATTTCTGTTTTGGATGGAAGCATTTTTTGTCACTTCTATATTAAGTATGTAGTTGTACCTTCTTAGTTACAATTTAAGGTGCAGAGAAAGCTTTTCTGTGGGAAGCTGCTGTTTAGAGTCACACACCTCTGTCAATAGTTTCTTGCAAATAATGATCTAACTTAAGTAATGAAGATATTTTGGAATCTGAGTCATCTCTCATTAAGAAATAAAATTCTCTTACCTTATTCCCAGTGTACCTTTAAATAGTCTCTTAATTGCTACTCAAGAAGTGAAGTGCCTGGTAGCATGACACTGGTGCCACGCTCAGCTTTTGCAAAGGCACTTTGCAATGTTAGTGTGTTTTATCTGGACAATTAAAACTCATGTCTTACACAATAATTTCTTTCTATATTGTGCAGTACATGCTTCAGAGGACACAGGACCAAGATGAAAACGTGGCTTTGGAGGCTTGTGAGTTTTGGCTGACTTTGGCTGAACAGCCCATTTGTAAAGATGTATTATGTCGGCATCTTACTAAGTAAGTATTGGTGATTACAACAATTAGTCATTTTTTAAATAGTTGTCTTTAAACTTCAATTGAGTTCTATATGCTTTTAATAAAATAATATCAATTTTTCAGCTTGCTTAGAAGAATTTTCTAACAGTTAGCTCTCCTGAATAAATGACTATAGAATAGACTTCACTGAAAAGACATCTGTGGATTTCAGACCTCATTGTATCCAGAAGCAATCCAACTGGGTCACTGTGGTGCTTTACCTCAAGCTTCCCAGGCTGTAGCTCAGGTGTAGGAAAAGATGCACCAGTGTTAGCTTGAGCTCTGATTAACTTCTCCATATGATATTACCATTAACATCTGGTGTACTGTGGTATATGTGTACATACAGTGTTGACAAGTGCTGTTTTGAGTCAATTATATCTCTGATACTGTTCTCTTGGTCAAAATTTTGAGAAAATAGGCATGTCCTTTTTGACCAGAGATGAACATTGCTAATGTGAAGCAATAAAAATAGCAAAATTTCGGTTTTCAAAAGCAATTAGAGAGTGAATTAAATCATCTGCAGCAGTTGAGGAATAGAAATTGAAAGCAGGAGAGCTAGAGTTATGAAAAATGGCTTTTAAATTTTAGAATAGTTTCATTTAACTTGTCACTTGTAGCTTGAAAGAGTGAAAGCATAGTTCTTCATTCCACCCCATTCCCACTTTACGGGCGGTGACTGGTATTAAACCTCCTCTGGCCAATATGGACACTGGCGTTATCACCACCTTCCTATGCTGTTTTTAAGAAGTTGCTAAATTGCTGTAATAACATAGTAGAAGACTAGTAATACTGCATATCCTTTTCTGTGATCTTTCTGAGTCTTGCTTGTTACTGGGTCTTGATCATCAATTCTTGATGATGCTCTTAATTGTATATTAAAGGTGGGAAATATTTTCTTTTAAAAAAAACTTTGAGAGGTGTGTAACATCTTGTTCTTGTGCATTTTACAAGAAAAAATGTAGACTGTTATGCTGGATAAATGCTAAATAATTGATATTAATTATTCATTTGCTATCTGTGATTAAAAATTCAGGTAATACGCACTTGGGATATTTTACTTTAGAAAGTGTTCTCTTCATTTTTCAGAATGTATGAGGACTAACATCTATACTTTTGTGTAATTACAGTCCATAGGCATAACCAGTTTAATAACTGGGTGAAGTTCTAGGACAAATTAGTCAAGATCTTTTCAGTGTTGGGGACTGAAGTCGTAACCACAAAAGATGAAAGGGTCTTAAGATAGTGTAACTTTGATGCTTAAGATTAGTTAGGTAGGGTAGGGCCTTCAGCCACAAATACAGTGACAAGTGATAACCAGCTAAGGATGGCTGGTTTACTCTTTAGTATGTATTTATCTCAAGCATATGGTAGGAGTTTGAATTCTTATTTAAAAGCTTTAGGCTTAGTTTTTGAAAGTTGCTTCTGGATAAACTTCATCATATTGAAGGATATTCCATTTTTTTTTAAGTGTAAAACTTAGTTCTCCAATTGAGTATCTTTAATTTGTAGTTTGAAATTAACAGTTTTTCTTAGATTACAAGATATTGATACCTCAAATGGAGTTTGGTTTAGGTACTAGTTTTGTGAATAAGCTACATTTTCTTGGTTTGAGGTTTTTGTGTGGCAACCAAAATTATGATCCAGGTAATTGGAAATTGGCTTGTTTTATGTGTTATTTTGATAATATTGTTGTTTCTTTATAGGCTGATACCTGTGCTGGTAAATGGTATGAAATACTCAGAGATAGATATTATTCTGTTGAAGGTGAGCACCATTTTCTTATGCTCTGTAAGAATATCTGCTCAGCTTGTGACCTGTAATTCAGACTAGTTCAGCTGGTAGAACAGATCTGGACTCTACCACCTGTGCCATGGAGAACTAGCTGTAGGGGCACCCTATGTTGTTCCAAAATCTAGATGCTGCTGTTACTGTGTCTGCTCTTGTTGGCTCTGTGGACTTTCTTGGTCACTGTCCCTCCCCATCTCAGACTTGCCCATGAATTACTGCAACGATGCAGTTGAGAAAGAATGCGTGGAACTAGTCCTGCTGACTTTCTGCACAGAATGATGTTGATTGTTGTTTAAAAGAAGAAGTTTTGGAATAAAGCCAACTACCAGAACTTCTCTAAAACTTCACCTGACTTTCTCCTAATTCAGTCTTATCTAGAATTACCTCTAAAACAAAACAAGATAGTTTGTGTAAAGTGTCTTCCTTGTTTCCTAGAAATTACTGTAGTAGAATGCAGGAAAAAATGGCCTTTGTATTTACCTGGTCAGCACAAGAGGCATGTGAATCTTTAATACACTTACAAAACCTTCAGCTAAATTTTATATTATATTCTTAGTGTCTTTCAGCGTTATAGTTGTACTAGTTTATCTGATTAAAACATTCTGATGCCAGGGGGATGTCGAGGAAGACGAAGCAATTCCAGATAGCGAGCAGGACATAAGGCCTCGCTTCCATCGCTCGCGAACGGTGGCGCAGCAGCACGGTGTGATGACACAGCAGCACGGCATTGAAGATGGTATTGAAGATGACGATGACGACGACGAACTCGATGATGATGATGATACTATTTCTGACTGGAATTTAAGTATGTGAAAATACTAAAATGTTTAAAATATATGTAATTGGGTAATATGACAACTACGGTGATACCTGTCTTGCATACACTTTCCTTCCAACTGGATCTTTTTTGACAGATTGAGAAGGAAGTGAGATCCTAATAAGCACGTAAATGCAATTTAAAATCTCTTATATAGGCAATCTTTGTAAAGCAAGCTTCATATTAGTTTTCTAAACATGATAATGCCACAGCAGAGAGCTACAGTTAAGAATTTCTGAATCCTTTTTTTGAAGCTTTTGTTATGTTTTTTATTTTATTTTTATGAGCATCTAGAGACATTTTTGTGTGTGATCTATCTCCTTATATTGGTGTATTAGAAAATAGTAGTAAAGTATAAGAATTTAATATAGAAGCCAGTAAATTCCATACAGTCTCTAGAGCTTTATGCTTCTTTCTCTTTGGTACATGGATCTCTCTTAAACTGGATTTAAAAAACAGTTCTAATATTCTAATGTTTTCTGTCATATCTCTTCCCTCTTAATTGTAGTTAGTATGTTACATTCACATCACAGACCTTCCTTCCTTAGTGTTACTCCCTGTTGAAATTGAATATGTTGCAGTGTAATGTTGGGGCTCTTATCTTTGTGTTTTCATACCTCTAGTTTATAAATCTTATTAATGGCTATGTAAATGCAGCAAAATGACATTAAGAGCCATAGTTTTTTACCAGAGCACAGTGAATCACTGTGTCTTGTAGTAACTTAGTGTTCTCTTCATACCCAGTGACTCCACTGGCAACTGAAAGTTAAAACAAGGATCGTACGGTCTGCTTAAAACAGGGTGAGTAGTACGCAGAGATTAACACCCTGTTAATTCTCCTCAGGGAAATGTTCTGCTGCTGCTCTAGATGTCCTGGCCAATGTATTTCGTGATGAACTTCTGCCACACATCTTGCCCCTTTTGAAGGAATTGCTCTTCCATCCAGAATGGGTAGTCAAAGAATCTGGCATTCTTGTTCTTGGAGCAATTGCTGAAGGTAAGCTCACGTTGCCCGTCAGCCTGCCGGAATTCCTGGCCCGTTCTAAAGCAGCTTGGTAATTCCTTCTAGGTGGATTTACTCATGCAAATAAGTGTGTGCCTTTCTTGATAGGGTTTCAGTGTGTTGATCAACATCTGCATCTGCTACTTGCTCACTGCAGTTTTTGCTTTAATTTTTCATTTTCAAAGCTATGTATAGTTGGGAGGCTAAATAACTTAGATCGTTTCGTTACTCCTTCCCTGTTGTGGCTCTACCATGTGTATTTATAGGTCGATAATAAAATACTGTCTTGGCCAGATGTGAAGGAATATTAAATAATTTTAAGCCTTAATTTCATTTAATGCTTTCAAAATTGGAAAAGACAGTACTCCCATGACTTGAGTCCACTGAATTGCTTTTTGTGCGTGGTTCTCATGTTTAAGCGCAGTGACTTGAGCTTCTTGGTACTTACTCAAAGGACTGGGATTTTCTTGCCAATATTTCCTGATTCTCTCTGTATTTTGGAAACTGAAATAGTACATTGGGGACGATGCCAGGATTATCTTTGTTTTTCCATAGTGAATTTTTGTTGTTGTTGCTAGAGAACTTTTTTGTTGCTTTTGATTTCCAGTTGATCAAAGCAGAAGTAGACAAATCTCAACTAAATACTTATGTCCGTGCTGATTTTAGTGTATAGGGTTGTTGCTGGCCAATATTTGTGTAAGATTAGGAGCAAACAAGAAGATATCTCTAAGAATCATTTTAAATGAAGTGATTCTTCAGCTTTCAAAGCTGCATGTGTTTTTTATACATTTTTGGGGAGGGAGGAGGGTGGTGACTCTGAGTGGACTGCTGTTTCTGGTAGGATTAGTACAACTGTGTTTATTGGGATGTGCTTGCTGTGCTCCAGATAACAAAACAGAACCTCTGTTCTGGAGTTTGGAGAAGCACTGAAGTAGAAATATAGCTGAGAGGCATGTAAAATTGATTGGACACTTCAAGTATTGCTTATGGCACAGAGCTAACCGTGAATTAGGCAGACTGTATGTGACGTGTTGTGAAACGTTTCACTGCATTCCAAAAAAACCAAAAAATACCAACGGGAGGCTGCCTGTTGCTAACGGTGCCTGTGCAACACGGTGTTTTTCCTTGCAGGCTGCATGCAGGGTATGATTCCATATCTTCCCGAGCTGATCCCTCACCTTATTCAGTGCCTCTCCGACAAAAAGGCTCTTGTGCGCTCCATCACCTGCTGGACGCTGAGTCGCTATGCACACTGGGTAGTGAGCCAGCCCCCAGACACTTACTTGAAGCCATTAATGACCGAGTTGCTCAAGCGCATCCTGGACAGCAACAAGAGAGTACAAGAAGCTGCCTGCAGGTGAGCAACGCAGCCAACAGCCCCCTCCGGCGCTGCCGTCTCACGGGGCGCTCCCGAGGGCCCGTTTGGATAAGCACGTGGCTCCGTTATTAGCGACCGCTGCGTTTTGTTGTCCCCCTTTAAATGAAGTTCAGCTTGTGGGGAAGTCACAAGCTCTTCTGAGTTCTGGGAAAAGGAAAAAGTTAATTTGCGTGTCTTGTGACTCGTTTGATTTCGTCGTGTGTTGAGCACTGAACTAAAATAATGTCCTGCAGCGTAAGAAAGCTGCCTAAATGTGACCAAAATGTGTTTTTTTTCAATGTTTGAGGTTACATGTTTCACTGATGACACTGTTATCACTGACACCATTCATCTGGGTTTATATGTACAGGCAGTACAGGCAACGATGGAAACCATCCTGTCATCGAGTTACTGGTGTAGCTTATACTTGGCTTGTAATGACCAAAACATTCCCTTTATAACTCTTTGAAAGGGAGACTCCTCTCTCCTTGAAAGGAAGATTCAGGGATACTAGAGTCCCTTTTGCCCTTGTCTACTGACTTTATTTATGGTCTCATTGCAATGCATTCACTTCTTGTGCAAGCTCAGCAAGTTTTACATGCCAGTTTGTGTGCAGTAGGACTATACACAGCAGATTTGTCAAGAAGATTTCTTCATAAAACAGTGTTTCTTCATAAAGCATTATCTGCATCTAATTTTGTGCTTAAAATGTGCTTTTTTTTTAGTTTCAGTAGTGCATAAAGGCAAAGTTGAGATCAAAGTTCTTGTACTCAGTGCAAACCAGAAGATGTATCCTTGCCTGAGAACTGATGCTATGAATTCAATGAAATTAAGCAAGATTTGTATTTTAAACAGTTTTTCCATTTTTGTCTCTAAATCTTGTCAAACATTTGACTAGCAAATTTTCCTGCTTTAATTCCAGCTATTTCCAACATCTCTCCTCCAAGTGATAATCTCCTCTTGGTTCCAGAATGAACATGAACACGGTGATACAAGAATATTTGCTTCATAGATATTAATCCAGGGAGTCAGAATTCAGTAAAATTGCTAATTTATTTAAAAAAAAACAAAAACAAAAAAAAAAACCAACTTTTGTCCACACTTTTCTCATACAGAACATGGCTAAAATGTGCATGTAGTTTAAAAAGCTGTGTTGCAGTTACTTAATATCTTTATTCAGTGCTTACAAAAGATAGATAATAGGAAATGGAAATTGCTGAAGTACTGGAAAAGAAACAAGGGAATTGTTAAAATAATAATCCAACTGGTTAAAAAAAAATAGTTCAGCCAATAACAGATTTATCCGTATGTTAAAAAGCTGTCTTTGGAGTAAATGTTCATTAAAATTACTCCTGCAGGGGAAAAATGAACAGCTCAATCTGCATTGAGGGGAATGTGGAACTGCTGAAAGTCAAGCCATACTTGCTAGCTTTATAAATTGTAAAGACCCATGACGATCGTAGTTGGAGAGGACCAAAAAACTTGCACCCTTACAATGAATAGCTGCACAAATTTTTAATGTCTGCTATATTGAAATATGAATACAGAGTATTACACATTTTTGTAATCAGCTTCTTTATTGTCTCCGATATCTAATTGTCACTTCTTTTTTCTGCTGCTTTACTAGGGGGTGCCCTAAAAGCTCTTTGGCTTAGGCATTTCCTCCTGCTCATGTTTTAGGACTTTCTGAAAAAGCAAAATAATAGATAGCACTAATGTTAGCCATTTAAAGCAGTCACAGTTGTACTGTACCAAGGAAAAGACATTTATGTATTTGGTAACACTAGCAAGGGGATTTTCACCCAAACTTCATTGGCGATGCAAAAACTTCTACTGCTAGAATAGGCTATAATAAATTGAAACAAGCAAGGCAAGTAAATCTTTGATAGCTCATGATTTAAAATTTAAATATTTCTGTGAAGTGGTATAAATATTTGTGGGTTTTGTGCCATTATGTCTGGTGTCCATTTGAGAGACAATCTGGTGTGTGCTTTGACTAAGCCTGGTCACAACTGTTCATGCCCTGTCTGTCTCTTTCTTGTGTCTTTGTGTGTTTCCCTGTGTGGCGACCTCCAGGCTATCCAGTGTTGGCATGGTGTCTGGCACAGTGGTATTGGAGCTATAACATAGATAAAATGTAACAGCTTGTTTTCTAATTCCTGATATTTTGGTTAATTCATTGTAACTTCAGGTACAGTAATTCTAGGGATTTTTCCTGTGTATGCATTTAATACGTATGAATAGCAATGTGCTGTGACGTTTTCTTGTTTGGTTTTCAGGATACTAACTGACCTGTTTTTTCCCCTCAGTGCCTTTGCTACTCTAGAAGAGGAGGCTTGTACAGAGCTTGTTCCTTATCTCGCTTATATACTTGACACTTTGGTCTTCGCATTTAGTAAATACCAGCATAAAAACCTGCTCATTCTTTATGATGCTATAGGAACTCTGGCAGATTCTGTAGGACATCATCTAAACAAACCAGTGAGTACCCCTTGTTCTGTAGAAGCACTCATGGTATTTTGAGTAATAGGTGCAGTATGCATTGAATGTTACAAAATGGAAATCTTGATCTTTCTGTTTATCATATTAGATATTTACGTGGCAAATGCATACATAGGCAGCTTGTAACTTGCTCACTACACAAACAATCCCTGTTTTGAATACTACACCCTGTGTGTAGTCACTGTTGAATTGTGCTTTGAATCGGATTATTTTTTTCCAGTCTGAACAGTTTTCAGGACAAAAGAGACACCTTTAACAGTGTAGATACTGAAAAAGAACTTTGGAGAAGTAGGTGGAATGTGTATGTGAATTTCTAATGATCAGTCTCTTCTGGGAAACAGCTTTCAGTGCAACTAAACTGTTTGCTGTGTGTCTCTAGTATATTGGAGCACATTGTTTTCTCAAACTGCATTTTCGGATGGTGGGAGAGACGTACACAAAAGCACAGATAACATATAGGCACATAATGTGTTTTAGTAGCATATGTACTTAATAGAACATGCTGCATGCATGTCATATGTTACATGTATCTTATGCTGGCTGTTAGAATTTGCTGTATGTCTCTGATTTTTTCACATGGCAGACATTTGTTGCCATGGCATTTTATTCCCTGTCCATACCTCAAACACTGTATTTGGTCACAGCAGTAGTTCACAGCATCTTGCACATCTTCTGGATAGTTTCTGGGAGCAGCAGGCACTGCAGGGACGCCCGGCTCACTGTCCTTGTGACTGAGCAGTGGCAGAGGAAATGCCCATTCTGCATCACATTGGTGGAGTACTGGTGGGAAAGGGTCCTTCTGGAAGGATGGGAAGTGACAGCCTTCATGGGTGGTTGGTCCCTCAAGGAGGAATATTCATGGACATGGATGGGATTGTGGCATGAGGGCAATAGGACACAGCTGAGAAAAGCCGATGACAGATGCACAGCCAGATTGCATTGCTGGTAAAAAGATTTTTCCATATGCCCTGGGGTGGTCATGTGGATTTATAAATCAGAGAGCCCCCTGAATGTTGCTGGACTGAAACTAAACCTGCAGGAAAAGATTTGCTTTGCAGAGGGTTATGTAGCTCTACCAAAAAAAAAAAAAAAAAAAAGTTGTTTAACTGAATGGAGTATTGATTTTCCTTTTTTATCGTATTTAGAAATTATTACATGAGTATTGCTTTGCAAAAATAATAAAATAATTCCCACATACAGAGATATGATGTATTTCTGGATGCAATTAAATGCTTGTGATGGCAGAACCATTCTTTTTTTCTTTTTTAATATATATATATCATACAGGTCACCAATAGCATAAGGAAAGACTTACAAAGTTACTTTTATGTAAAAAAGTTTTTAGCTGAATTATGTCAGTCACTGTTTCTTACTATCTCGAGCATAGTACTAGAAACAGTTTGACTGATATTAGTGTTTTGTTGAAAGTCTTAGGACATAAATTGTAAACAGTAAGATTAACTTTCATTAGTAGGCAGAACAGCCATCAGTTTTTGAACAGATTACAAATTGGTTGAGTTATCAAGTTTGAGCATCAGGTTTGGTCTTTTGCCCAAAGAAAAGTTAAAGTCATTTTTTATTCCACATTGGTGTATTTCAAGGTTGGAAAAACAAAATATATTGGAATTATTTCAGCAGCTGATGCATTTTCACCCTAAACAGGAATATATTCAGATGCTAATGCCTCCATTAATCCATAAATGGAACATGTTGAAGGACGAAGATAAAGATCTCTTCCCTTTATTAGAGGTAAGTGTTAAAAATTTGAATATCTTTTTATCATTTCCTTTTAGGATTTACACTTGCATTGCTAAGTGAACGTTTGCTAGGATGTGTGGCTATAAAAGCTGACAGCATTAGGCATTTTCCATAATGGAGGAAATCTGATTGAAGTGAAACAAATCTTCAAAGAAATGTTTAGCAGAAAGTTTAGAATTCTGCTGGTTTTGAGTAATTTGGATTTTTAAAAAAAAAAAAAGAAAAAGTGTTTCTTTATTTTTTACTGTTTTTTTTCTGCTTCTCC
>JAVCKT010008235.1:0-14589 GCA_032273925.1 Rhynchotus rufescens
TGAAGAAAAATAAAATTAAAAAAAGTAGGATCTGATCTGGGCTGTCCAGCTCTGCAAGGAAGCAGCACATCCAAGAACACCTACCTACAAAGTAGGGCACACATGGGCCACAGGGGATGCACACACCACCTTCCTTTACCACGGAAAACAGCATTTTTATACAATATATAAGTGCAAAAAGGGGTTAAACCCTCTGTAATAGCAAATGGACATCAAAGGTTAAACTTGCATTTGAAATTGTCTGGATTTTTTGCTGTATTTCTTTGCAAATGGGAATAGAAATAGGAATGTTGCCCCGTGAAACATCTCTGAAGAAATAATAAGCTGCAGGCTGTGCGTGCACTAACGAAGATGCCATGGGTTGGATGCAGCACATGGGCCCAAATGGAGAAGATGCAACAAGGGGCTTCATCCAAGAGCTGCCTTGGGTCACGTCTAGGAACATTCAACCTGCACTGCAGAAATGCCCGATTTTCAAAACCTACGTCATGAGAAAATTAAGAGCACCGAGTTATTTCTCTAACTTTAATCAATGTACTCAGAGAGACCTAACACCTCCAGCACACCGCCTGGGTTGGGTTTGTTGAGATTTTATATAAAAATTACATTGGAATCTGTAGGAAAACCAAGAAGCTGCCCAAACCACCCACTTTGCGCTGAGAAATGGGGACAATCTTCTGGAGGAAGAGCAGCAAGATGAAATTGTGGGCACAGAGACCACGTCTCATCCTTAGGAGGACCACTCAATACCAGCCACTGGTGTAAGAACTCAACAAGAACATATCCCGGAGCCAACCAAAGAAATACTCTCCTTGCAAACCACACTGGGGTATGTGCAACATTCCCTCCTCGCCCCAGGTCACTCATCCTCCACTGAGTCAGAACCTTATTCATCTTCCCGTAATTCAGCAAGTTTGGCAATCCAAGCGTTTTCGAGCCCATAAACACATTTTATTCTCTCCAGAAGAACGCTGAACTTGGCGGCGTGAAGCACCACAACGGTGGCCCCGAGTCAAGAAAAATCCTCTTTTGATGAGTCAAAACATCGCCCAGGAGTTCAGTGAAATAGGTCTGGAAAACGGGCATTTACTCGGAATACAAATCCTCCCATTTGTGATAAACAAATGGCTGTAAAAAACTTGTAATTATTACA
The DNA here is from genome assembly GCA_032273925.1 of Rhynchotus rufescens. Classification (NCBI taxonomy): domain Eukaryota; kingdom Metazoa; phylum Chordata; class Aves; order Tinamiformes; family Tinamidae; genus Rhynchotus; species Rhynchotus rufescens. Next base: position 1,154 of record JAVCKT010008235.1, read on the forward strand.
CATTGCCATTAACAGCATGCTAGGAACACGTCATCCCATGAGGTGCTCCCCCAAACTGGCAAGACCAGCAAACTGGGGCAAACGTGGAGCAGCAACTTGCCCATGGCCACCAGAAGCAGCGTCAGAGACAAAACCAGTGCTCCGGCTCCAATTCTTCTGGTCTTTAAGCTCTTCTTTTATACTTTGGTCCCTGTCACAAGAATTGAAATGCAAAGTACCAATCTATTTTTACGGGAGGCATAAAGTGTTAAAAGAGCATCGTACACCAGTGGTCTTGACCTCTGGAATGATGCAGACGAGGAGCTGTCCACTAATAAATATCTACTTCAGGGTCAGTGATTGGGGTTGAACTGAAGGCAGAACTTTTGCAGAAAATGAGTTGTTCTGATTTCTGAAGTCTCCGGGGATGCAATGCTCATCACAACTCCTGGCACGTTGTTCCAGCCTCCAAAGGCCTCCAAAGCTGCAATGTCCAGTCTGCGTTTACCCAAGTGTGACCTTCACCATGGCCCTTATTGCGCCTTTGGCTGCTCCTCTTGTGCCCATAGCTATAAATCAAATTCTTCCAACAGGTACCAGGAGAAACCACAATTCTCCCCTTCAATACAATGAAGTTATTAGGTTCCTTGAGCCTCTTGCTGTAAATTGTCTCCTAACCCCAATCTGGATGCTTTGGGTTTCCAATTACTCCGTGGGATAAGAGCAACAAGCACTGGACAAGGGACAAGGTCAAGTGCCACTTTGCAGGCAAGATAAAATTCACACTGGAAAAAATAAAATTCTCTGCTGGAAATGGACAATCCTCTGGTTCTCTCTCATTCCAATTAAAGAAATGGCTGATCAGCCATCCCAACACACCACTTTGGGAGAGGAGAGCAGACTGAAGGAGAACTGAGCCACCCCAGACTGTTATAGAGAAGACCCAGCAGCAATGGGCAGGGCTAAGCTGAAATCCAAGAGAAGGAAATACAAGCACGGATTTTTATGTTATTTGGCCACTCGAGATGTCAAAAGCTTCCACACCAACCTGGCTGCAGCCTGGGACAAGTTTGCATCCACAACTAAGGGAAAAAACAACTGTCAAAAATGTCACCACATCTGTAGTCAAGGAGCTCTAGGAAACGCTCCCAGCTCGGAGGTAGCTGAAGATCTGAGGAAAGGTGACAAGAACATACACTAAGAAATCAATTTGTCTTCTCCCCACCCACTTTCCTTCCTTCCTTCCACATCACCAATGCATGAGTCATTCCCAAAGCGCATCCCTCTGCTTCCCATTAAGTTGGGAAGGCTCTTCCCAGGCTCCGCGGCACACGTTGCCACCACACTCTGCAAACCCCAGGATCCTGCACACGCACATTCCCGTGCGTGTGCACGACAGCAGCAAAGCCACCGGCAAAGCCAGGCTCACGCCAGCCTCCAAGCTCAGCCCGCTCTCCTGCTAATCCCCCGGCAGGATTTCCGGAGAGCTCCAGCCCCGCATCCAGCAGCCCGACCTGGGGTCCACATTTGGTCAGCATTTCTGACCAAATAATGCTCTGATAAACAGCACTTTCCAACTGGCTTTCCTGAGGTTTCCAACTGAACTGCAACTTTCCACGTCCTCAAAGAAACATAATTCTTCTGTCTCCTGGACAGCCTTCAAAGAGTTACCGAATTTTATGTCTACGTTTTCCCATGTAGACCTAGGGAAATCCCACGTAGGGATTAGGTTTTCTATCACCATTCTTAATAATAAGTTGAAGTCAGCTTAAAAGTTACCATCAAAAGTTAAAAATATAGAGAAAGGAAAGGCGAAAACCTCTTGGACAAAAGCAAGAATTCTGAAATCCGCCGTGTCGCATTGGTTGTGAAACTCAGGGATGTCTAGGAATAAATCTGCCCGTGCTTCCCGCTCCCAGCATTTCCACTGCAGCGAAGGAATGCGTTTCAGTCGGGTGTTTTCTTTTCTCCAAGGATGCCTGAGGACAAAGCAGAGGCGCCGGGTGCTGCTCTTGGAGCAGCCCCGCTCGGGTTGTGTCTCAGGAGATGGTGGCAACAAGGAAATCTCTGCAGCAACAGAAACTATCCCTCCAAACCAGAGGAAAAGCAAAGGGAGAGGAAAGCAAGAGCGCAGTAGCAGCAGCCTCTGAAAGCCTCCAAAACACCAGCTACAAAGCACGAGGGACACCCAAGAGATGACTTCTGGTTTGGAGATGTACAGACTAAGGAACTGTAGTTAATAACTCAAGTTTTTTTCCCTCTCTTAAAAGAACTCAGATGCCAATCTTGGAGTAGGATACTGGAACAGGATTGGGGGGTTTTTAATTCTTTGTGCTCCATGAGATTGGAGGCACCAGAAATCTACCACTTGCATTCGTTGCTCATTGGAGTTTAATAGGAAGAAATAACAGAATAGAGGTCCAAGTCAAGTCCAGATAATCCACCATACACTAGGCCCTTTAATGCACACTAGTACTAGTCCTTCGTGGCAGAAAACACACTGAAATTTCCATCTTTCCAACATCCTGAGCAAGGAGGTCTCCCTGGGAGACCCAGGGAACAACCGGCCCAGGAAGAAGAGCAGTTTTTACCAAGGCCACATCATAATTTCCTGGTAATTACCTCCTTCCCCTGTCCACTGAAGGACAAAGCCCCGGTCTCAGAAACCTCCACCACTCAATCCCGGTGCTCAAAACATCTCCTTTCCAAACTGTGCAGTAATTGCACAGCAACGAAAAAACCTTTGATGGAAAGGCAGCAAAAAGGGGCCCTAAACGTGGAGTGTTTGATTTGCTCTAGGTCTTCGGGACCCTTTGGGCAGCCCTTCATCCCCAACAACATCCCTAGAAGTGCACAAGAAATTACACACAAACCACTGCTGGAATTGCTGAAACGCAAGGCAGCAACTGCTCTGCCCTTCCTGGCAAAGGTCCTGACTCCTGCTAGAGAAAAGGAACGCACAGAAATGCCCCATGTGGGGGACCTTGGCCTCGTTCTGTGCTGTGGAGGGAAGGAGGCTCAAATCACACTTTTTAGTCAATTCTTTTTTTTCTGATGAATTTAGAGGCACAGGTTTTCTCCAGAGAGAAGCAACCAAGAAAGGATGGATGAACGGTAGCCATTCAGCCCAACTCATATCATTCAGCCCAACTTAGACAACACATAATAGTTCATGATTCATGATAGTTTGGGTTTGTTTTTTACTACCTTCCTCAAGCTTTACGACTATGATCACTAGGAGCTCTGATTTAAAGCACCAATTAAGAGAAGAAAAGCAAAAAAAGACAAGAAGTTAACCACAACATACACGACAAAACACAAAGTCAAATACCTGACCTGGGGCTGATTGACTCCTCCTTTCACAAGCTACGAACACTGCCCTGCCGGATAAAATTCATGTGCCCTGGACCAGAAAATGGTTGGTGAGCACTTCAATTTGATTAACTATCATCCAGTGTCCTGAATTTCATAAGACTTCCACAAAGACGGCAGTCTTCACCTATAGATACAGCCCTCACAGGCCTCACTAGTCATCCAATTGTCCTAGACTACATGCAAGAAGTAGATAGGAGGAAAACACTGCAGAAGAGCCAAGAAAGGCTCCTACGTTGTGATGAACGTGCTCAAAGTCATAAGAAACTTTCTAAGTGATTGCCCAGTTTCAGTTCTAAACTCACCTGGGAGACTGTGTGAGAAAGGTTGAGGTCTTTCTCATCACCTCTTTCATAACAGTTTGGGAATTGGTCTAGGAGGCCCTCCACCCTATCTTACCTTGCTGAGGTCTAACAGGATCTCAGGTGCTCAAACTAGAAGATCGGTGAATGAAAATATAGGGAAAAAAATACAGGCCTCATCAAGGCGTTCAGAGCACTTCCAGTGCGGACAAACTGTTCCCAGTTCTTCATGCTATTTACAGATAGACCATGAGAGGTTTTATGAAGATATCAAACCATTAAAAAAAATGGTAAAACTTTAGCTGACGACCCTCAAGATACCAGCTTATACTTTAAGAGCTTAAAAAACAGAAACTCACCCACTACCGCCTCCCTTGAAGCACATGTGTCCTTAGAGATGGCTTCCCTTAAGCCAACCTACCTCCAAGCTGTAGACCAAAGACTTAATTAATCTAAAACCCAGCTAGGAAACCATAACTCCCCATCTGCACTGTTTTATCACTGGGAAAATGGAAAATGCAGCGGACACAGACAATCCACTGTGACGGTTTGCTGGTAAAGGCAATTTCGAGGGGGTTCAATGGACACATATCTCCACACCATCGATGTGCAGAAAGGGACCTCCCCAGCAAGGCTGTCGCACGTCAGCACATGCTTGGGGTGCTCAAATTCAGGCTTTCATGGACCATAAAGCTCTCCAAAGGCCCGTCCGAGTCCTCCCGCTACCGCCTTTCCAAAACTCCTGGGTTATCCTAATGAACGGAAAAATATTTCAGAATATTAAAGGCCATCTCCTTAATACCTCAAGCTCTGCCTCTTGTTAAAGTCCCACATTAAAATCTGACTTCAGGGAAGGGGGAAAAGGAGGAGGAGGAGGGAAGGAGCAAGGCGAGGGGGGAACAAAAAGTGCACTTTGCTCTCGTTTCGCAAGCTAAACAGAACATTGGGTATTTTCCACTGCTTTTATTTAAACCAGATCTGCTGCCTGGGATGGACACGCTCCCTCAGGAGGAGCCCTTCCCTCAGGATGGTCCTGGTGCAGCTTCCAGGTGGGGCCAGGCAGAGGGTGTCCCCTCCACAGACCTCTCGCCGCATGGTGTCCTTGATGGATGGAGATGTGATAGATGCACAGGTCCCATTTCCTGGGGGTTTCACATCATAAAAACAGGTAGAGCAGGAAACAGCAAGGCTGGAGGCTGCTGCAAGGGCCCCAAGCACAGACAGGAGACCCTGTTCCCTCGCCACCCGCGCGTGTGACGGCTCCTCTGTGTCCCTCCGGACTGTGAGTCCTTAGGAGAAGGGACCAGACCCTGCTACAGGGACCCACGACGCAGTAGGGACCCAGGGAGCATTTGCCGTTTGGAAAAGAGCTGCAAATTTGGGATCGTTCTCTATGCACAGCAGCAGGGTTTTCGAGCAACAAGAGTTACGGAGGAGCGTCATTAAAAAGATAGGAATAAAACACAATATAAATTAAAAACAATAGAAATTAAACTGTTAGCAATGCCGGTGTGATGAATCCTACGGTGCTGCTCACCAACCTACACAAACAGCCAAAACACTGGTCTGCTTCTGCTCAGATCAAGCTGTAAGCAAAGATCCAACACGAGCAGCAGCACAGACATCTCCAGCGGCCTCTCATCCCTTCTCCCACAAGGAGGTCCTAAGTCCCGGATCGCCAGGGCCGGTCCCAGCCGACCTGCACTCCCAACAGGCTCTGCAGAGCCAAACATCTGCCGGCCAAACCAAGGCCGTCCCTGGCTCACGAGGAGGATTCCAGCTCCCTGGCGTGCCCAAGACAGGCGTCTCACGCTGCTTTCACTCATCAGCTTCTCGTCCAGATCTTGCTGATAGCCACAGACCACTAATCCTAACTCTCCTTCCACTGCCGTCCCCTCCACGATCCCTGACGTGGCTCCATCTGCTGCTGGATTCCCTTCCTTCAACGGCCACGTGGGGTTGCTCCAACAGCAGCCTCGGCCTCCACGGGCTCCACGCCGGGACCCAAGCAGCAACCTTGTCCCGGGTGCATGGGAGGACCCTGCACCAAGGCCCGAGACACTCGGGATGGTGGGATGTGCTCAACAAGGCTCCACCACCACGTGCATCTCAGGACTCCTGGTTTTGGACAGCACAAGGCTGCAGAGCACCAGGCCAACCCACGGGACCCGGTGCAGGTCACCACAACCAGGGATCTTCAATTACCACGGGGAGCACGGTGTGAAAAGGGACTAGTGGAAGATGGTTCCCAACCCACCACGTTTTACCAGGCCATGAGAGTCCGCGTTAAGGTCTGGAAAACTTCTTGCCTGCTTTCGCTTCGGATCTGGGGCCAAAGAAACCCAAAAGCACATATATTTTTATTTGCATCCTGGTATTTGGCAACAGCAAGAAATATTTCCTAGCAAGAATAACAACAAAAAAAAAATTCTTCCATTCAAACTGAAACATCGACTGGACATCCCTGTGGGCCTAATTCCCTGAACGCTGAAACCCAAACCTCCAAATGGGAAAAATACACTGATTACCTGCCAGGAACCTCAAGAGTGGCAAGCCAAGCCCTTAATAACAGCCTGCAATACCATCTGGCTACCACACAGTAACTGGGAAAATGTTATTGTTCTGAGTTTGATTTACTTGTCAAGATAATTGCTTCAGTATTAATTAAATGTTCTTCTCTGCAGCTGCATAGAAAACTCACGTGGAGAGTTTACTGATTGCTCAGTGTATGTCCCTCTTGAGTCAACAGGCACAGCGTGAGCACCAGACCCAAGCTGTTCTGTTAAATGCTAACATTTTGCCCTCTAAAAAGCCGAATATCGGGTTCACAGCTTGGAAGGTCAATTATATGCACAACTTCTTATGCCCTCAGAGCAGCTCAAACATAGCGGGTGGAGGGGAAGACCACGACATCCCTGCTGAAACAAAACATTTGGTGCTGGAGCCTCCACCATAAACCCTCTTCTCCTCCACTGAAGTCAGCAGAGTTAGCTGGCACTCAAAGGATTTCTCAGCTGCAGATACTAAGTCATTTCATTGTCACGCAGACTCAACGAGCCATGAGGAGGAAACCCACCCAAGGCTCTGCTCAAAGCAGCTCGGTAGGCCTGGCTCTTTGCAGCGAGCTACAGCAGCCATGTTCCCTCTTTGTGGAGGACAAACTCAGCAGATGTTTTTCCTGCTCCTCCTCCTACCTCTGAGTTCCCCAAGCTTCAGTACAAGAGTCTTCTCTCAAGGTAGCCCCAAACCCAACTGCTGGCCCAACTCCACGTGCACAGGCCCTGCCCCGCGATCCAAGAGACATCTCTCCAGTGACCCCTCATGCTTCCAATGATGGACCAAGACAGACCACCAGTTGATCTTATTTTACAGTTATAGAAAAGGCACCTTTATAAAAAGAAATTCATTATTTATACCAGCGTGAGCACAAGAGCAATTAAGTATTCAAAGGAACAGGTAATGGAGTCATGGGGTCTCACAGTTCAGAACAGAAGTCTTGCTGCACATCACTTGACAAGGAGCTTCTGCTCCTCAAAAACCCATGCGACTTTAAAGAGCTTAACAAACCATAACCCAAACTGTATCATCGCTTTACCTAGGAGTCCTATCAATTAGCCAAATCCATCACTGGGGGAGATAAGAAGGAACTGTATTTCTGTTTTTTTCAGCTCTCACCCCACTATAACAAATTTTGACCAGTGTTCCTGCTGCCTGAAAAGGGTACATAAATGTAAATTACTTCTTCTTCAAGTCCTGCAGCTGTATTTCCACAACCTTCTTGGACTTAAAAACACCATTCTTCAGAGCAGAAAGGAGAGGTATAGTCCTGGATCTTCCATAGGGACAGCTTGGTCCCAAATCCTTTCCATATTCCATTGGCTGCACCTCACTCCCTTCCCTTCTGAGTTCAATTTACGACCCAGTTTGTTCACTGAACGACAGAGAGGCTCCAGAGGTCCTCAGAAAAAGAGGCAAGGGATTGTCCTTACAGGGTTTACATTTCTATGATGTTAATTACATTAAGGCAGTTTTCTATTCAGATTATAGGCTTGACACGGCCGTGGCAGCCTCTGAAGTCTCTCCAAAGGCCTCCTCCGCTGCCGCTAGCACAGCTCTCTTGGTAGAGCCCAAAGCGGTGGAAACTTGGGCTGGGTCTCCATCAAAGCTCTCCTCGTGTTCTGTGCACATTTCAACACTTGCGGCAGTTGGCCGCCCTCCCGCAGCTCAAGCCGTTGCCTTTCAACGCCCGCTGCTCCCTGCCTCTTCTAAGGGACGATTAGGCACAGCTCCCCAGCAAAGCCGGGCTTTAAAAAGTCGTTTGAAGGCCCGGGACAGGGTTTTACATAATCGTTGCAAGTTTGCTTAATTAAGCTCCGCAAGGCGTTTCAATGTGAGATCAAAACTATCCAGCAGCTCGCTGCTCTGCTCGGAGATGTGGTCCAGCGTGAAGGAGCTGCAAAAACTGAGGCACGGCAGGAGCAACCGAGCTCACGGCCAACCCCGTCACCAGGACAGGTTTCAGGTCGGGGTACGGCAGCGTGCAGGGGCTCCTCAGCAACCCACCAAAGCTCCACCACCTCAGCCTGAAGACCAAGCCCAACCCCTACATTGCCAAGAGTAAAGAACACATAGAGTTCCTTCCAAACAAGCAAACTCCACAATTTTAATAAATCTACTCTTCCAAGCACTGCATTCCTGTCAGACATATGCAGAAGAAAAGTTGGAACAATCCACCCTACCCCAGAATGAGGGAATTCATTTAAAATAGCCCAAATCTGCAAAGGCTGTTTCTGACCTACACAGGAACAGCTTCTCCATCGTGTCCTCTGGAAGCTGACAATACAAATTGCCATCAGAAGCCTCTGTCTTATTTAAAAATATATAAAAGCTCTGGAAAAGCTTCTAATCATAAGCCCACCTCTGATGAGAGGCAGCAATCATCAGGAAACCTCCTCTGAGCTGAGAACTAAACCAGTTCCTCCTGAAAGGGTTCAGTCCGGGTCAAACTGAGAAGCCCAAGGCAGTTCTGATGTCCAAGAGGTGGCAGCGGTTGGGTAGGGAAGCATTTCCCAAACCTTCTCCAACACGCTGGGAGACGACACGCTTGAGCCTCTGGCTGGAACGGAGCTGCACCAATGTCCTCGAGGAAGGAATCCAAGCTGTCCTACTTCGGGCTGTGAGCTAAAAGATCAAACGGGCAACGACACCCACTCCATGCTCATCTCAACAAAGAGGCTGCTCTTTCTGCAAGGTCAGTTTTGACCTGACCTACTCCCAAATCTCCTGCAAAGCTTATTGCAAAAATACCTGGGTTTACCCTGGGCAGAAGTATTAAATGGGCAGAGATGAGATAAATTAGCTTTGGAGTTTCCCAGTCCTGAACGCTTGAACTCAATGATCTTGAAGGTCTTTCTAACCATAATGACCCTATGATTCTATGAATCAGGAGGACATAACAAGTTATTTGATTCCTAATCTCGTCTTCCTCTCTTACACTGTCCTCAAATTCCTGGGAATTCGTGGTCAACAGCCACTTCACACCCTCCTGCCAAGTCAGTGCTAACACAGGGAAGCCACAAGGCTTCTGACGTCCCCAAAAGCATTGGCCAAACTACCAGACCGAAAATCTGAGAGCAACTGAGCTTCACTCACTGCAGGAGATGAGTCTCTGGACAGTCTGACTCCATCCTCTGCACGACTAAGCTGCACTCATGACATGCCATTCTATTAGACACAAGTGGCACCATAGTTACCCATTAATAGTCTTTACTCCCAAGATCTCAAAGACCGCTCCTGTTTAAGCCAACACTGTGTTTGCTCCCTCTGGCATCTTCTGCTGCACTAAGCCAAGCTCTGAATGAATCTGCTGCAACTCTGAGCTGGTGCTTGGCCAAGAAGTCACTTAGCTGAGGTCACTCCAGCTGTGAAAACACAAACGCTTTCCCTCGAGTTCAACGGGCTGCAAGAAACTAGGCCTGATAACACCGTGAGAGGCACCAGCGCGTACGAGAAGCTGAAGCCCACAGAGGAGAACAGGAATTGATAAGCTGCTCTCCGACTGTTCTACGGGGAAACATGCCTTCGGATGCAAAGTCATCATTCCCAGCTGGCTCCAGTATTAATGGGATTCCTCTCTCCTTCATGATCCACTCTCTGCTTTTTAACATCCTACAAAGATACAGCCAGGTAGCCGTAATCTTCCCTGCAGATCTACAGCCAAAATTCTCAAGTCTCTTACATCTACGTGTCAAAGGAACTCCAGAAACCACCTTACATTTTCCGTGCAGGGTCTTGAAGAGATAAATTCTCAGTCATGTTCCTGGGGGAGGCCCGGGGAGCACCCACAAGATCAAACAGAAGCTACTGAAGATGAGAAAATAAAGCTGCTCTCCATATGCACGAAGAAAGAGCCCTCTATAAATAGCCAAGTAGGAAGTCAAGTCTTCTTCAGGAACGTATTTATATGGAGTTTGTTTGTTCCCAGCTTCAGAAGTGAGAAAGGGGAGGAGGGATGAGGATTTATTGCACCACGATGCAGATACGGCCGGCAGCTTTCCCACCGCCGCGTTCCCAAGGGCAGCCTCACGTGAGAACGAGCTCCAGCTCCAGGCCCACGCTGCCGACCCGCAACGTGCCGACTTCCCAGGATCCGGGAACGAACACGCAGGGCTCGCTGCCTTCATTTGGCCCAAGACTGTTGGCCTAACTCCAACCATCGCTTAAAAACTGCTGTGGCTCAGGGTGCAGCCACAACCGAGCACCTTGCACCCTTCTGGCATGCTGGGGACAACTGGGTGCCCAACAGCACCTCAGGGGACCACCAGCTTGCCAAGGATCTTCAGTCTTTGCCAGGGGCCCTGCCAAGACTCTACCTGGAGGCTTGTGGATAACTCGAGGCTTTGCACAGTTTTCTGAACATCTACAGGAGGAAAGTTCATCTGCCCAAGCTTGGGGCTTCCCAAGAGATGACTCTTGTCCCAAGGCACTGCCTGGGGACAGAGCAAGCAAACGGGTCTATGGGCTCTAGGAACGAAGGTCCTGAGTGAAGGGGACCACAGCAACACCTGCCACCGTCAGCAACATCAAGTTGACTTTGGACAGTGGACTACCAACTAAAACAACAATATAAAATTTAAAATAAATAAATAAAAAACATATCTTTTGATTAAAAAAAAAGATTTAAGTCAAGCAGCTGTCAAGCAGCTGAGAAAGAAGCAGTTGTCCCAAACCTGCTAACCTCCTTGCTGCTCTTCCACATCGAGCCACACTCCACAGGGAGAAACAAGGAGCAGCTCCGATTTTGTCCCAGTTCCTCCCCAAAAGATCTTCCTCCACCCTCGTGGTGCAGAAGCAAGAGCCGGGTTAAAAATATCAAGTGGTTGGTGACCTCTGTGAGGAGAAAAACGGCTCCAGCAACTCTTAATGACCTCGTCTATTCAATTAAAAAAAAGCGGGGAAAAAATTAGGGAAACTTTCCCGCTTCCCCCCGGGCAAGAGCAGAGCGAGAGCTGCATTCCCTGCGAGGCTCCCAGTGCCACCAAGCCCTGCTGCCCCCCCAGACAAAGCAAACACGAGCGGGGACTAAATCAAATGGAAGAAAGCCCTTTCCATTTTCCTCTCTTCATTTCAAATAATTATTTAAAGCTGCCACGGACCTTGTTTTTAAAATCACACTGTGTGCACTCTATATATTACACGCAGACTGACACGAAGAATTACAAAAAAAATCCAACTGTTTCAGTGTTCGTCTCGCTACTTTTCGTAATTTGGCTGTTCTGGATTTTCTCATGGCTGTAGACAATGCAATAAATGTCCTCTATAAAACAATATTCCTCCATATTTTAAGAACGCAGTGGAAACATTTCTGCTGTTCCTTACTGTTTTCTAAAACAAAATTTAAATCTCATGCCAAATTTAAGCTGTTTTCCAGCAAGCCCCAGTACCTCGGGATGCTGGAGCTCCGAATCAGCACTGCACTTAGGAGTAAACTCAGCTTTAAGCACGTGCTTAATTTCCCCTAAAGGTGACTTGAGCATGCTGAAGCACTTTCCTAAATAGGCATGGTTTGCTGTATCAGGGCATTAAAAAGAATATAAAGTTTTGAAATACAAGTTTAATAGTGACTTATGGTTTCTCTTCTAACTGAAAATGAAAAATTAATATGGATGCAGTAGTATTTTTCTTGGTAACTGACATGTTTTTCCAATCCTCTGCATGTTATTGCGCTCCATTTTATATAGAAGCATTATTTGTTCAGCTGAACTATTTCCAGTTTATCCTGCATGATTCAGACATTCATTTGATTTTTGGACAGGGGCGACTCCTTTTCAGAAATCAGGGGGGATTTATGTTCGCAGCACCAGCTATTTATGCTGCAAAAGTCAATTCTTTAAAGGTTGCATTGACACAAGATTAAAAGTTTGGGGATTTTTGTTGCTTCTCTTCTTAAATCAGAGCTCTGCAAGTCCTGCTAGCCAGTGGTGTCGCTTCCAGAGCTGCAGCTCCCAGGTTTAATTCCTGGTGCACTGGTTTCATATTAGCTCCCCACTGGCTCCCTGCACCTACCCTGCCTTGGAGCTGCGGCTGCTGCTCACTGCAAGAAAATACTGGAAATTTTAGGCTTTTTATAAAAGCCCCTCGACGACAATGAAATAGGAACTTCAATCCAGGGTCAGCTCTTGCCTTCAGGTTTGCAAGACCAGAAATAATTAGGTTCAGTGGGAGAGCGAGCGCGGATTTGGCGAGCGCTGCGGATGCAAGTCCCCGGGCCCGTCCGTACCCGGCCCAGGGAAAGGGCTCCGAGGAGTTTTCTCAAAATGCTCCGAGTTAAGAGAGACCCTTAATGCAATTCTGTAAGATCAGTAATTACTAAACGTATCCCCGCTTGCGGTTCTCGGTGGCCCAAGCGCAAAGGGCTGTGGCCCACGTCTGTTCTCAGCTCCAGTGCTGTCCTGCTGGAACAGGACACGATCGTGGGTCTCCATTTGGCCCAATCCTCGTGTCTTCCAAACCGCAGGAACAACACAGGTACCAAAAACTGCAAAATTCCTCCTCTCGGAGGCTCCGTCCCAGCACGGCCGGTGATGAAGGAACGTTGTCCTCCTCGTTGCCCTTCCACCTCACACCGGCTTGGACACTTGTTGCCAACCCAGTTAACATCCTTCCACCAAACACGTGCTCAGCTCCCATCTCCCCACCGTGCCCACGCGACAGAGCCGAGGACAGAGATGCTCTCCGGCCCCAAGTCCTTCTTTCATCCCAGTCCCCTGTGTTTTACCCACCATGGTGCAGGGGAAGGAGGACGGTGCCACCTCTTTCCAGCACCAATGCTCAGAGCAACCTTGTGGCCCAACGTGGTTGTGGTTTCCCATCCACTGCTTCCATCCTTTCCCTCTGCTCCTTTTGCATCAAACGGGGAAGCAGCAGTCAACACGCAGGGCGCTATCGAGCGGAGAGCGGTGGCCACAAATTCCATGGAGAAGTGGCCTGATGGCAAAGATGTTCAACGTGGGGACACAGGAGGACATGGAAAGCAAAGGAAATACTCTCAGAGGGCTCAGGAATGCTAGACTGTGGCATTTCCATGTGGAAAGCAAAGGAGGTTGTGGAGTCTCCTTCTCTGGAGGTCTCCCAAATCCACGTGGATGTGACTGGGTTCCCCGTGCTCTGAGTGTCCCTGCTGGAGCAGGGAGGTTGGACTAGATGATCCCTAGAGGTCCCTTCCAACCTCAGCCATCCTGGGACTCTGTGTAATCACACTCGAAGGGCTCAGGAATGCCACAT
>JAVCKT010008237.1:1654-15440 GCA_032273925.1 Rhynchotus rufescens
ATATGTGTGTGTGTGTGTATGTGTATGTACATATACACACACACACACACACACACACACATATAAATTTAATCATATCAGCTTTTTTTGTCTAAATAAGCACATATGTGACAGAAGCCTTGCTCTGGGCTGGCCAGAGCTGTGTAGTTGCAGTTTTCCTGATACTAAGCTCACGCTGTTCAGAAGATGTTGGCTCCAGCCGTGTGACACGAGAACAGCTTCGCGGTGTTGGAGGCAGCAGCAGTTAGTGCCACTGAGCTGCTGTCTCCGTGCTCCACACAGGCAAACACACATCAGCACAGAGGAGGTCAAAGCCAGTGGCCAGGAAGGGCTCGGGAAGCCTCCGAGCGGCTGCCCGGGCGGCTCGTGATGCCGAGGGCTGCCAGCCTCATTCCCTGGTCCCGCCTCGGAGCTGCACGGCCAAGTTCAATCAGGCGCTTGCTCCTTCCCTCCCTTCCCCACCGCTCCTCTCTCGAGCTCTCCCTTTTCGTTAATGCTCTGGGCCTAAGGCAGCTGAACTGCCACTCTGCACGTTTCACCAGCTTCACACGCTCAACTAATTGCTCCCAGTGCTTCTGATTAGAAGAGATCAATAAAGTCTTTGCTCTGTAGACCAAAAGAAAGTCTGACCTAGCGCGTGCTGTTTCAGCTTAGCATGCCAGGCTTGATCTTGTCGTTTTGTTTGAACAACTTAAAGAAGAACTAGAGAGGTGGGGAATTGCTGGGAATGAATTGTGATAGCTTTGTCAGATTCTAATGTAAAGGGAAAAAGTTGATAAAGAAATGGGTCAAATGATTGAAAGCCAAGTGAAATGCAGAATCTGAGAGTCTCTGCTTTGCCTGAGGTGTGGAAGGAACTGATTTAATAAGTTCTATCTGGAAGAAAATGGTACTGTGGGAAGAATCTGAATTCTCTGCAGCTTAAAGTGAAGAATAACACCACATTTATTGAGCTAGGCCTGCTTAAAACAGGATTGAACTGTAAGACTGTAATGAAAGCGTTGGCTAGTACAAAAAGACTCCTAGTTTTTTGTAGCGTCTGAGAAACAGTCTTTGATTCTTTATTCCGACACAGGAACAGTTTCTGTTACCTTCCACAGTCCAGTGTGGTAGGTCTTATTGCTATAGATTAATTGATTTTTTGAACTTCCTGAAAAACACTTCCACCAATAATCACATTTACTACTCAGTCATAGCAGTATTTTAGAACTAAAATTGTTGTTATTTAAAACAAAAAAAAACCCCCAAACTCTCAAAGATAGAAAAAGATAGTTTGGCTTTTTACAAGTAGTATATGAATTAAAAAAGCTATAGTCTGTTTCAAAGGTGAATATGAAGTTTCTCTAAACAGACAAACTAATGTTATTAAGTTGCAGCAATTGAATCCATAGTCTGTGTTAATGGATACAGCTCTGCAGGCTGTTACAACAGTGCCAGTTTATATTAGCTGGGGCTGAGCGTTTAAAGAGTCCGGAGTGCTCTAGGGAGTTGGAGTCAGTAGTCCAGTGGACAGAATGGTCACTGTCAAGGTTGCAGAGCCATTGGTGGTTTAGATGCTGTTCTGGTGTCACTGGAGTCTGCTGCTTGGGGACTTCCATTCCTCTGAGTGGAGTGAAGTGGCCTCACACTGCTGCCTGCTACTGCGCTCCTCCTCTTTGGACCCAGCTGCTTTTGATGCTAGCAGAAATTTTCTTAGGAAGTTGTAGCCTGTCCAGATTAAATTTATTTGAAACCACTTTAAATAAAGCTTATCCAGCTAGAGGCATTTAATAGAAAAGTTACTTAAAGTATTAAATTACAAATTGTTATAGGTATTGCCCATTCACTGCATCTCCTTTCCTTTGCTGGGTTGGCAGCTTGTCCCTCTGCCCTATGCAGAATACTGCAGAAAATAGGGGGGTTCCAGTTAATAGCCCAGCTGTTATTAACAACATTGAAATTTTTAATCATAGCTGCCTTGCCTTTGTGTTTTGGTTGATTTCTTGTTTTGCTGTTTCTGTCAACCACTTCCTCTTGACAATAGATCAAGTACATGTAGAGAATTAAAGTAATTTTCAGAAATGTGCTTAGTCACAGGAATGTTGCCCATAATTGAGGGATAATGAAATTGTCTAACAATTATGGTTGAGATTCAGGAGTAACATCTGCTGTGTTTTCAAGTGTGTGTTTTGCTGATACACGTAGAGGAGAAGATCAGATTCACTAGGAGGAAGCCTTTTTTTCCCTATGAGAACAAAATAATTATCTGCTTGATCAGTTTTCTCTTCAAAGATAGTGCTGACAAGGAGGAGGGGAGATTCTAGTATGTGGCCTGTAATTGTAGGGGTAAGCTGGATTTTTCATGCAATAACTTACTGAAAAATCCTTCTTTCCTATTAAATGAAGCAATATATGGCTTGAAAGCAGGGCAATAGAGGTTTTAGATGCAAACATGCTTAATTAGAGAAGTTCTAGGTAGGTCTGGTGTGAAACGGTTCCTTACCTCTGAATATTGCAACCTGAACTTAAAACAAGAAAGCCTTAGTGCAAGTTGCAGAAGAGCAACTGGTAGACTTGTTTTGTTGTCTTTCCAGGTTGTGATCATCCCAAGTTTGGCCTGAAATACTGGCAATGTGATGTCTTGTTTATTAAGATATTTATCAGATATTAAGATATTTTGCAGTATTTTTTTGTGAATAGACACTGATACGACTTTGCTTTTGTAGATAGCAGATGTGACATATTTAGTGGAAAAGACTAATAATGTTCGTCAAGCATGAAATTTGAATGAAATCTGAAAAACTAATTTATTTCTGCAGAAGAGACAAGTGATACTCTTCAAAATGAAGAAATGGGTCACAAAGAAGATGACCAGAATCCAGTATCTACTGATAATGTGGTGCGTATAGTTTTGCTGTCCTAGTTACGTTGCTGTTATTGTCCAGCACTAGGGCTTTTCACTAGATGAAAGCTTCAGCTGAGTGTGCAGAGTTCTTCCTTCTGGCTTATGTGCTACAGAAACTTCCTGTGGTGGAACTGTGTCCATTCAATAAAAATTGAATAATACAGATATTTCTGTATTATAACAGCCCAATGTTGTTCTGGAGTGCTTGGGTAATGTGTACTTACTCTGTAAGTACATATTGTAATAAAAGAGTAAGAATAAACAGCAAAATAAAAATAAAAAATGATTTTCAGTTACTTTCAGAAAGTCAGACGTGTCCAGTGTTTCTTCTCTATAGTAGTCTTGGATCTGTGGGCTCAGATGTCCAGGGCTGGATATATCACCTTCAACCCCATACTGTGACAGGGCTTTATTTAGATGTTTCTTATATTCTCACATGCATTCACGTGTGAGAACACAATTCTTTCTGGTTTTAACTAACTCTGATAAGAACATAAGGAAGGGAAGGCAGAGGGAGGAGTCATGGCAAATAATGCAATATGTCCCCTTTGTTTAGCCTGTCTTCTCTCAAATTAGAAGAAAGGAGAGGAGGAAGAGGAGAGAAGACCCCAAGTGGTAGGGTAATTTTTATCTTAAAAAGTTATCTAGAGAATGAACAGGTGATGGTCCCAGTTCCCAATTAGACTCTTCTAATTCAGGTAGAGCTTAAACTGTAGTAGCTCAGAACATATCCAGAACATTTGTTTTTATATAAATTGCCTATAATCTGAAATGGAAGTGAACAGGAGTTCTCCTTCTCTTTTTGTATAAAGAGAACGTTACCCTTTGGGGTAAACTAAATTTCCAGGGTTGTAGTTCTTGTGTTTAGCCTGAAAAGAATGGCTGCCCTTTTCTAGTCTCTTTAACCTGCTGGCCTGCTGTGACCTTAGAAGTAATAACTTCTGAGTTTCAGGCTAATATGTTTTCCACGGAGATGTAGAATGAAATGTGAAAAGGTCTGCAAAGATGATGCCCAGCAACAAAGTGGTTCCTCAGTTTACCTGAACCCTCAACATTATATAATTTGAAACAGTAAGAGGAAAAAAAAAAGTCATTTTTTTCATACCACATTCCAAAAACATCATAACAAAATTAAGATCAATATGCTGTTAAAATTGAGCTAAGATACATTGGGCTTGCATAAGAGATACAGTTTTCTGTTTGAAATTCTAATCTGTTTATCCTCTGCTATCTTCAAGTACAGATTTGCCAGAAGAAGGAGTTGAATATTTGGCATGTATTTAGAGGCTCTTTTCCTCAAGCTGAGTCTCAAATCAAAAATTTATTTAAATCACAGTGCTAGCATATGATAACAGCAGATCCTTGTGACATGAGGCCTTTGAAATGTTAGTGCTTCAGCTGTGTTGTCAGGCACCGAGGCAGAGAAAATGTAGTTTTTACTGTCTGTGTTCAACACGTGCCCAGTAGCTTGGTGGGTCCTGCCACTGAGGGGCTGTTCAGGGGTCTCCAAAGGCCCTTCCTTGGAGATTAATGGGAATTTCTGCAGGCAGACAGAAGGACATAGCTCTGCTGCAGGGAAGTAGCCTCCTAGTAACTGATGTCTCAGGAGCTAACCATCAAAGTGCAGCTCTGTCACTGGCATCCTTGCCTGAATTTTATTAAATAGTGTATTAATACAATAAAATTGCTTTAACCTATTAGACATGGTTGTCTAAAATCTTTACAAGTGTTGGATAAGTGCTAGGAACTATAAAACTCCCTTGTTAGACTACCATGGATTCTTGCTGAAAAATACAGGTGAACTTATAGTTTAATCCTTCTTAGTTCTTGGTTAAAAAAAAAAAAAATCCATCTTTTATCACTTTCTAATTCAAATTAACTCCATCAGTTAGTGGTCAAATTTAGATGTGAATCAAAAATCCCTCCTAGGTGCTCTAAAGAGGTGTAATTATTTATTTACTTTTTTTCTGTCAAAGTGTATGTTAAGATATTTCTCCCCTTATCAAGGTTTTTTTTTGTTAGGAGAAAAAAAACCACATAAGTGCTAACTGGTCTAAAGGGGAGTGTTTTAAAAATTGAGATATAATAGTGTATTTCCAAATTTAAACAGCATTTAGATTGTCCTTTAACCATGCATTTTAATAACTCTGGAAACCTATTAATGTGCTTATACTTTTGTGAATTAAGTGAAAATATCCATATATATGGACATATACACAGCTGCAACACACACACACACACACACACACACACACACACACACTCTTAAACCTGTCTATCATCAGTGTCTTCTTCTCTTCAAGGCATTTGACTTGCACTATAGCCAAAGTAGACCAAGGGAGAGACTTTTTTTTTTTTTATTTAGGCAAGGTATAAGTCAGTTAGGACTTGCCAGTCATTTGTCGTAATATTTTTTAAATTTTATTTTCCTGTCTAATTCCAGGAGAAAACTTTCTTGTCCATCTAGGATGTCTTCAACAGAAAGTATATGGAATAAGTGCAGACTTTTGCAGGCCGTAGTGAGATAGAGCGTGCAGTTGAATTGCCAGAACCCCAGTGAGGTGTAGCCCTTCCTCTGCAAACAGCCTGAGTCACCACAGCAGCAACTCTCCCAAGTCGTAGCTTAACTAGAGCTCCTGTGGCTGCAGAGCGTGGTTGCCATCTAATGGGGGCTCCAGAATGCCAAAGTGCTCAAAGCAGGCAAAAAAACCCAAACCAAAGTGTTACCTTCTTCCTTGCAAGTTAGCTTGAGATGAGCATTATCAGTTGTAGCTCTGATGTATAAATTCAGATATTTGCAATGAATCATCTACTTCTGTTTCAGAAAATAGAAATTATAGATGATGAAGAAAGCGATATGATAAGCAATTCTGAAGTGGATCAAATGAGTTCTCTCTTGGATTACAAGGTAAGTAAGTTAGGCTGTGATATAGTAAGCAAGATAACACTTCACCAAAAAATGTGAGCAGGTTTAAGTGCGAGGACTTGAGCACAGCAGCGTGGGAGCCTGGAGCTCCTCCGTTCTCATCGGGGAGCCCCAGCACAGCACATTTCCCCATCTCTTGCCTGCCAAGCAAGCAGTCACATCCAATCTGCAGCCGGTTGATCTGTGTTTCCACACAGAGGGAGGCAGGAAAAGTCCCATTTGCAGCGAGCGGCTCCGTTGCGGCAAGCGTAGCCATCTGCAGCTCCCACCGAGTGTCCTGAACCAAAGCAATTTATTTAGTGTCTGAAATGAAGCTTGCGCTCTGTGCCGTAATTGTTCTCTGGAGTTTTATGGAATGCTTTTAAAATACAGCGTGATGCTGCCAGCTCTGGAAAGAAATAACAGCAGCTGGACTCCTCTAGCAAAATAGGGGGAACTGGGAAAGTAGTAGCTCTGCTATTAAAGTGCACATGTAGAATCTAAGCGCTGTAGCCTGCAGGACGGGTGTAAGCAGTAGTTGTGGAAGAGAAGAAAGCAGTTAGACTCCTGACAACCCCTGTCTTTGCCTAATGGTAAAGGTTGTGTGTGTTGTGGTCTCAGAGCTGCCAAGTTCTGCGTTGTATTTTGAGCACGGAGTTTTTAATGTATGTGGTTGACTTTTTGCTTTCAACATAAGCATGTCCTACCAAAGATAATCAGTTACTGAAATTATAATAAATAGGTAATCCTTTTTTCCGGAACAAATATTAATCCCTCAAGCAGTGTTTTCCCGGTAAGGGCAGTGCAGAATGAATATGGATAAAAGAATAACCTTTTCTTAACGTCACCTGTCACCAAACTGAAAGACTTGTGACAGCATGCCCTGCAGAACCTTGGTTGTTGTCTTGTTGTTAGACATAAGTAATTGTTTTTTGCGGCTGTGCGTTTTCTGTATAAATCTGTATTCCATCATTTACTGGAAAGAATCCCTTGCATCATTGCTGAAAGGATATGGTGACTTTTTTTTAAAGGAATATATATAATTTTTTTGATTAAAAAATGCTTGCTTATAGGCCTGTTAAAAATCTTTTGCTTCACTACACAGTGCCATCTTTTCCATGGCAAATATGTAGTCATACATATTTGTAGTCATAGTTATGTAGTCCAGCCAAACTTAGAGTTGTTTTTGATTCAAAATTTCATACAATATGGATGGAGGAAATAATGATAAAATATCTGGTCTTCTATCAGAAAATTGTAAAGCATTCCCTAGGGTAAGAAACCTGAGATTCTCATTTGCAGTCATGTTGTGTAGACTGAGATTCTAGATTCCTGTAATGCAGTTTTGCAGGTCCTCGTGCAAACATTCACAGGAGAATTTTACCCTTTCCCTTTGTTCCTCTGTTCATTCTTCCAGTTTTCTTTTCTCTGGCAGGGTTTCAGGTGTGCATGGGGATTACCCCTGGGTGTTACAGGTGAGCTCTGGTGCAAGAGCATGGAGTACGTGGGCACACGATAAGCTAGGTCGTAAACTTTAGATTAGAGTTTGCCCTGTATTGTCTGTTTTTAATTAAGCTGCCTAGAACATATCCAGGGATATTGGAGACAAGCAAACGGACTGCTTAATTCTGAAATAGCTGTGAGCCTAAATACTTACTTTCTACAGTGATTTCTTTGTGTATCCCTAACTATTTATACATATGTTTTCATTACCTTGTGGAGAAATGTGCATTCACTGCCATTACATGGATACTTTTTGCAAAAAATATGGTGATTTTGATCTGGAGAAGCAAACTGTATATTTAGCTTATGTGACCTTTGCAAAGGTGACTAACAAGAGAAACATTTGCTTTAGAAATCTTACACATCTCTCAGGTGGTAAGTTTGAAGAGGAGGGGGTCCTTGCCATAGTCTGAAGTACATTATTCAAATTTTTAATCAAGAAATTTCTTATCTCCATATTTGCAAATACAGACTTTTTGCAGTAGTTGTGGAAAGGCTGAAAATACGTCTTTTTGTCCAGAGGATGCACAATTTTCATATTTCTTTGACAATACAATTGGAATTCTAATACAAAGAAACTTTTCCTTATTTGAAATGTTCATGTTTCTTCTGTTGGTGAAGCAAGGAAAGCGAGAAGATCCAGTAATTTGCAGTCTCTCCCTCAGCTGTTTATCAGTCCTGCTTTGGTACAAAGCTTGGGGAATTAGAAACTGAAATGGGGAGAAAAAACAGCTCGTTCACATGTTATTTAATATCAGTCATAAGCTGAAGATTTCTGGTCTTACCTGGGATGGGGCAGAGGCCTTTGGCAGGTGCAGATTCCTAGCACAGAGACTGGGTCGCAGAGCAGTTTGAGACACAGATGGACATTTCTTTCTAATCAGTCTGGTGTAGTGAAGATTTCTTCTGTTAATGGCAGTATCATGGGAGTGTTTTCATAGACTTCTCTTACGTACAAAAAATTCTCAAGAAAAATACTGGTCATGTTCCATACCCTGAATATTGTTAAATAAGATCCACACAAAAAAGTGGTGCCCTATGAGAGCAAACCAACCTCTTGAGTCGCCCTGGGTTTCTATCTGCCAGCACACAGCAGACACACAACAGTGTGCAAAAAAGCTACCATCCCAGTGGCATAAATTGCTAATTAGAGTTTATACTCTTTATTATCTCCATGTAGGCATCGATTGCTTAAATTCAGAGTGGTAAATATGTTATCACTTCATCACTTTCTTGTCACTGAACGGGGCAGGGAAATCTGAAATGTTGTCCTTCCAAATTTCTCATGTCATCTCATAATATTCTACAATTATATCCCTGTTTTATACATATATTCCCATTCTTTCTGTATCCCCCCCAGGACGGTGGGGAGGGCGGTGAGCTGCCTCTTCAGACTACACGTGGAGCTCAGTTGCACTAAAGTTTTTCCCTGGTCTTAGTGTGAAGCCTCACACTGAAATAAATTAATTTAGTTGCTTCTTATAGTCAGGCTGGCTTTCAAGATTGCTTTTTTTTTGTGAGAAAGGAGTAGCTTTTGTTTATGTTAAAGTGGATTTGGATGTCATCTTTATATAATAAAAAAAACAGTGCCTCCAGTGTTAATGTAAGCGTTGAGGTAAGCATGGTGTGCATTAATTCTGAAACGCCTCCTCTGCCTCTATCATGATTTGCTGTTACGTGTGACTTATGCAGGATAATAATAAATGAACTGGCAGATGCATTTATTTTAGGTACTGTAGATACAATATAATGTTGTGGCAGTTCTTCAGAAAACTCTTATGTATGCATTCTTCTCCAGTTCTAAGATTTGGGGACCTTATTATTTGCCAGAAATCGTAATAAATTCATTACTCCTTTTAAGTAAAAATATTTCATTTTAATGCAAGCATATTTAAATGTTGCTAAAATGGTTCACTACTATTTATTACTTCTAGAACTTTGTGTATTTTTTCTCCACAGAATGAAGAAGTCAGATTCATTGAAAATGAGTTGGAGAATCACAAGCAGAAATATTTTGAACTACAGACATTTACTCGCAGTTTGATACTCGCTATTAAGTCAGATGATAAAGAACAGCAGCAGGTAAGTCTTGAAGCAGACTTTAATAATGTCAAGGTATTCTACTGATTTCTTGGTTTACTTCCGTAGCGCCCAGAGACTGAAATTATAATTATGGCAGCTTGTGCTCAACATCTTAGGGACACACAAAAAAGTTGTATTTGAAACAAAGATCTTGTAGTCCAAAAAAACAGCACAGAAAAGTGTTACCTTTAGAAAGGAGGGAGCAATGTAGCAGTTTACACTGAGGGAGTTTAAGTTGTTTATTGTGAGTTTTGGGAATAAAAGCCAGGCTTCTTCAGTTTTAGTACACTACCTTTAATGCATGGCTGCCCTTTTAATAACTGCAAGTTGTTAACATTTGTTTTAATACTTGGTTGGATTATGTGTTGTAGGAGTAATGTTTCCTGCTTTATTTGGGAAGGGGTTTTTGTTGCGCCCTCACCTTCCCTTTTCCTCTTAACAATCTGCAGTTTGCCACATGTAAAAATAGGAATTACAACAGGCAATAAAGAAACTTAAAACATTTTATGCTGAATCTAAATTTAACTTAAAGTTGCTTTTTTATAGAATCACATAAACAGAATATAAAAAAGGGAAAACTTTGAGATAAAAATTCTGAGTTTATGACTGATATTATGTATAGTGTGTTTAGATAACTGCTGTATTTTAATCCTCCTAATTATAGGCACTGCTGTCAGACTTACCTCCTGAATTAGAAGAGATGGATTTCAATCATGCATCCCCAGAGCCTGATGATACCTCATTCAGTTTGTCGTCTTTATCTGAGAAAAATGCCTCAGACAGTTTGTGATTTTTATTTTAATGTTTTTTTATTGACAAGAAACGTAGGTTTGAAAACAGCTTTTAGTTATCTAAGGTTTTACAATCCAAACAAACAAAGAAACACAAGGTGATGTAGACCTTGCTGAAGGATGAATAATGGCTG
This sequence comes from Rhynchotus rufescens, assembly GCA_032273925.1. Classification (NCBI taxonomy): domain Eukaryota; kingdom Metazoa; phylum Chordata; class Aves; order Tinamiformes; family Tinamidae; genus Rhynchotus; species Rhynchotus rufescens. Next base: position 11,954 of record JAVCKT010008237.1, read on the forward strand.
CAGTTTGCAATGACAGAACATAAAGTTTGTTTTGGGTAAATGGAAGAACTGTGTGGGGGAAGTTTTTTCATTTTTGGTAGGATGGCTTGTTTTTCCAGAACAGCTCCTGCCCTGTAGCAAAGCCCTTTTGGGCAGGGGTCCTGGGATGGAAAACACATGTCCTGTTTCTCCACCCAGATAATTGTTTGAGTGGCTTGCTATATAAGACTCACTAGTCCCGTTTATTGTAGATTCCTCCTTCCCAATTCTTACTCAGGTAGATTGTCTAAAAATTGGGAATCCACATAGAAAAAAAAAAAAAGGACTTTTTATGAATTGTCCTTGAACCTCTTTGGAAATCTGAAATTAAACTAAAGTGCTTTTTATTATGTAACTGCAAATTGTTGAATCTTCTGTTTTCTGACCAAAATAACTGAAAAAGAAAACTTTGAAAGGCTAACCAAATAATTTGAATTATTATCAATAAATTATTAATATACAAAGGCAGTCATTAAGTTTTGTAATGAATTAGATTCATACTGTAAAACTCGCTACAGAACATGACTTTCTGCTACTGTCATAGCAATGGCATTACATATGTTTACATTATTATTTAAAGTTTTATGAATGTAGAGACAGATTTTATTTGGCAGAGCCTGAATACGAAAGCTCAGTTCACCAAGTTTTAAGCATCGGTTATTTTTTCCATGAGCTTCTCTCTAGTTTTACCAGGACAAACTGTCATCATGTCCCAAAGCTTTTCTGGGTGTTTCTTACTGAGCTTTGCAAATCAGCTAAATGAGACCTGGTTTAGAAGTAGCCTCTCTGACATTTTTTTTTGGCCCAGCCCATAGTACAGTTGTCATTTCTGAACTGTGAACTTAATTGCAGGCAGTGCCTGAAATCAATTTCTACATCTGAATACACAGACATGCAGACACTTTCAGATAAATTTAGCAGGGCATGTAGGTGCATGCCCACATTATAAATGCTTTATAACTTGTACTCTGAATATTCTCCTGCAAGCATTTTTGAAACAGACACTCTTGGATCTTGTATTAAACTTGATCTTTCATTTTTATACCAAGTAGTAATTCACTTTGGTGATTTTTCATTCACATAGTACAGTAATTTCATTAATTGCAGTAGGACTATTCAGAGTCTGATTCTGCCTGAACAAAAGCATCCTAATTAAAAATAAATAAAACAAGCCCAAGCTGTAGCTGACAAAATTCAGCGTATGAAAGGAAAGGAAAACGGTAACTACAACCATAAAAATAATAGTGGTCTCATAATCACAAATAATTTTATTTCACTCACTTTGTTATATTCCTCCTTAATTGCTTAGGCGGATTTTTTTCTTTTTATTGCTTAGTGAGCTTTGTGCTTTTCGGATTTTGTCCCCTCTTTTTCTCTGTTGTCCTTGGGTAGGGGGAGCTTTTAACAATATTGTTAAATGCCAGCTGCAAAAAGGATAGTAGTAATTTTGAAAGCTCTATTAAAAAAAAAAAATCCAGATTACTGCACAGTTCAGTTAATTCATAGTCCACAGAAAGTCTTCCCATGCATTCAAGCAAAATAACCCTACAGAAAGTAAACTATTGGGGCTGTGTGACAACAGCTGGCCTTTAAAACTCAAAATAGAATCTGTGGAGACAGAAAACCTACTGGTTACATAGTGTAAGTTCCTCATCCTTCAGTTCCTGGGCTGGCAGACATCCTCATATCCCTGTTCAGAGGGGAGAGCAGTATTCCCCATTCCTGCTGAACTGACCACCCATCTAAAATAACTTAAGTGTTGTGAGCAAAGATCACGGTCCTGTCCCTCAAGTGCACGCTGGAGCTCAGTTGCAATTCTGTTCCATTTCGGAATAAATCATTTATTAAGGGTTTTCTATACTGGCTTGACAAGGCTTTCTATTTGTACTCTCTCAAGATTGGAAATCTTTGTTACTGACAGCAAAACTTCTTGTTTTCTATGAGCTTTGCTGAAATTAAGAAAAAAAAAAACAATACTGCGGTGTGCCACTGTTTGGATCCTATTTTTTTGCTGCTTCCACTTAGATTTCTGTGACAAAAGGCAGGATACTCTTAATGAGGTTCCTTGTCTTTTTACAAGAGAGTTGTCACTGCTAGGAATCCCTTTTTGTTGTTGTTCTGCCTTGCTTTTATTTCCTATATCAGACAAATTGAATGGATTCATTTTGAATGAGCTGGCATGAGATGTGAGCAGCTCTGTAGGAGCTCCTTTGCTCAGGAAGGTTGTTGAGCCTGAGCCTGTTGTTCTTTGCTCCCTTTCTAATGGCAGGGTTACAAGACAAAGTCTAGAACATTTATCAATATTAAGGAATATTCAGGAAGAAAGAGTATAAATACACTCCTATATAACAAGAAGCTATATCAGATAATAATATACAATTTTATGTGTTTTTTAGTTGTAGGATATAACCCCCCACACGCACAAAATCTTGATGATTCAGTTTCATTGCTGGCTATTTAAAATGTGGTAGCAACAGTAGCTTTGCAGTGCAGTGGCTGAAAAGCAGCACCCTTGCATATAGATTCTGAATCGTAACAGCATTTACCAGTCCTGAAGTTGTGAAATACGTATCTAAATATTGCATTTCACACCAGCACCACGCACATAGCTTATGGCTTTGTAATTTAAGGCTTTTGAAGGGTTGTTTGTGTCCCTGATAGACACATTTGCCAGTCAGGTTTGCAGGTCCATGTGACTTCGTGGTTCAGCTGGACCTTAGGACAGGATTAGAGCCTTGGGCCCTGTTGCCACCCATATATCATTAAAGATTTGTCACCGTAACTGCACTGACACCAAATTCTAATGAGGGGTCCCCAGGACACTAATTTCCAGGTGAAGCTCTGAAAGTTCTCTAGGTCATCGGGGTGCTGCCTTGCTAGTTGACATACTTAGGGTTTTATTCTGTAGTTATTTCCCCCCTAACTTTCCATGGCAGATAAGGCTAATACTGTGCTGTGTTTCCATGAAAGAAGTAAGGCCTCATGTTATTTCCCTGTTTGGGGTTTGTAATTTGAATTATTTTATCCTCTTTCTATCCTTTATTTTTTTATCCTCTTTCTGCTAAGTCTGATTCACTTTGTCCAGGAGGGAAGACTTCCCAGGCGCTGTTCATTCCTAATGCACCTGTTGAAACACGAGTGATTGAAGTAGCTCTTTCTGAAGAAACCAAAGTGGAAAAGGGGAGTTGAGAAGAGACACCTCAAAGCGGAACCAGGCGGCTCCCTGCCCTGCAGGGCTGCGCAGCCCTTGGGTGCCAGCAGCTTCCTTCCCTGAGGCCTCCCTTCAACTCCCTGCAGATATCACTGCTGTCAGCCTGCGCGTCTGACAGGAGCAGGAGTAGTAAATACCTTAGTAGGCAAATTTTTGGCAGATTGCATTTTTAGAAGTATGTGAAGAACAGATGTGCCCTACAAGTATCTTTTTTCTTTATTTTTTTTCTTTTTTCTTTTTTTCTATTTTCTTTTTTCT